>OY720184.1:25000-27500 GCA_963082885.1 Parascotia fuliginaria | reverse complement strand
CACAGCGCATTGCCAACTTCTCCCTCAAAATGGAGGGAGACTGCTACCGGTACTCTTCTCTGGCATGCATTTCTTATAATGCTGTCCAAGAGACAGAGCCGTGCAGGTCCTGGACTGCGCTGTGGTGCGGTGCTGGTAAATGTAGAGTGCGGTCTGTACAGTATGCACAAATGGACAACGCACGGCAAGCTTCTGCGTCTGGGCTGTGCACCGGCAGCCTCGCTCCAGTGGGGCACCTTAGCAATAGGCCACTGCTGACCTTGCCAAGGTGTCCCACTTTCTCCGGACTGGGCACTGCGAATCGAAGGCGTTGTGCCCTGTGTCAGGACACCCGGCCTTCGTGCAATTGCAGCAGGAGGGCCGCTCCGCAAGCTTCTCCTTGCACGCATCTTTGCGGTGCGGCCCCCCGCAATGGCTGCACACGTCCTCGGTGTCCTGACACAGCCGCCTTGTGTGCCCGTAACCTAAGCACCGAGAGCACTGCACCAGGGGGGACTGGTCCTCGACTCTGACCCGCTGGAGGTCAATATGGACGGCCCCGGCCCCCGCTAGGCAGCCCCACAATCGAGGCGACACCTTCACCACGATGTGGGCTACCAACGGGTTCCTGGTCCTCTTCCGATATCTGACCTCCATCCGGTCATCGTCCCCGCTGATGTCCTTGAGGAGGTGCTTGTTCTGCGCCTTAAGCGCCCTCAGCACCTCCTCGTCGGTGTTGTAGGACATAACGTCCTTTAGGACGATCAGCGGGTCCCTGCCTGCAATGCCCTCGACACTCAGGTCTTTGCCGTTCGCCTGGAGCTTGGTCTTAATACGCTCCAGCTCCTCTGCCGATGCACAACCCAGTATCACCCTTTGGTCTTTTACCTTCCTTATTCTGTCTATTTGCGCACCCTCTTTGATGGCATCTGCAGCACATCTTATCTTTTGAATTACCTGGTCACCGGTGTCCATTACGTCTGTCGATTTTATTATAATCGAGTGCATGGCCGACGCGCCCCAAGCTTGGGGCTTTGGGGTACCGGCCACTGCACTCGCGTAAGACACCGGTGCCTTGCGCAGTTCCTCCCGAAGGCCTGCCACTTCCTTCCTATTTTCTTCTAACAGCCTGCCGTGTTCTTCTATTTTCCTGATAAGTGCTGTTTCATTCGGTCCTTCCTCCTGTCTATGCTCGACCATAGGATCTTTGGCCACAGACTCTACCCTCTCACCATGCTCGGCCGCCTGCTCCTTTATAATTTTGTATAGCCGCTCGACGGCCTCCAGCACGTCGTTTTTGATGTCCGTGCGGAGGTTTCGGCTGTTGTTGATTTGAGCCTTGGCTCGCATCAACAATGCCTTGGCCTCCGCAAGACGGTTAGAATATTTAGGTTTAGACTCCTTGACGACCGGAGCCGGGGCAGCCTTGTTTTTCGGCGCAGCGGTTTTTAGGGGAGGCGACGTCGAAGACCTCAGCTTCGACTCGATCTCCCCTATGCTACGCCTGACCTGCGCTGCTCCGGAACCGGTCGCCACAGGAGCCGCCGTCTTCGACGTGCTGGGTTCTTTTGTGGGCGTACGGAAGCCGAACATGGTGAGCCTAACTTATTTAAGTGAACAATCAAATTAAAATAAAGGTTTGTATAAGTTATATAAAATTCAAATAATAATTAAGATTTAAGAAATAATGTAAAATAACAAATAGAATGCAAAAGCAAGACAACACAATTAACCTAATAACTTGTGGTCAATAAACCACAAGTTAACAAATAGATAAATAAATTAATTAATACGAATAAATTAAATAATTCAATAAAATTGTCAATAAGAATCACAGTAAAATAATAAAATTGTCAATATATATTTTTAAATAATTAAAATTGTCAATGTAAAATTTAAAAGAATAATAAAATTGTAAAGACAATAGTCCGACAATGGTCAATAAAACGAATTAAATTAAAGTAAAAATTTAAATTTTTTTTTTTAAATTTGTTCTTTTATTTTTATACCCCCTTGTAGGTGTACTGTTCAAAAACTTACTGTCGTAATCAGTAAATCATTCAAGGGTGGGTTTGGGCGGGCAATTTTTCAGTTCCCCTTCGCCCGATCTGGACGCGAGGGGTGTCAAAAGACGCGGCTGATCACCAGCTACAAGACGAGACTATCCCGGACACCACCAGGGTTCACGGTCAAAAGTTATTAGCGACTTTGTTCAAAAATTTACTGAAAAGTATGCGGTGACACCACTGTTTTAACTATTTTTGTGTGTTTCAGAGGGTGCAGAAGCGATCCAGAGGTATCCCTAGATAGGTCTCACCGTCCTCAAGCCAAAACAAATGATTCACAGGAATTTGGAATAGGTCTAGTGCTATAGAAAAATTAAAAACTGCAAAAATTTCGTCAAAATGTACTAAAGTCCTGAAAGATGTGTAATTTGACACGTGTTCCCGTTGGAGTATAACCAAGGGATAAAAACTACCTGCTAATTAGTCAACAAACAACATAAAACCAAAAGAAAATT
>OY720184.1:5000-20000 GCA_963082885.1 Parascotia fuliginaria | reverse complement strand
GCCCAGACACTAGCAGCGTACAGCACAATGGGCTCTATCACCGTGAGGTAAATGGTTCTGGTGATTTCTGAGTTGAGACCCCACTGTGCTCTTGCCGCTCTGGAGATCATCCGGTAGATGTGCACCGCCTTCTTGCTGGTTTCATCTATGTGTTGCCCGAAGTTTAGATGTTTGTCTACTGTAACACCCAGTAACCTGATGGAGTCCTGGTATGTTAGAACCTCTTCATTTAGTGTTAGCCTTGGTAGATCAAACTTCAGTTTTTTTGTCACCAGCATAGCTTGGGTTTTATGCGCCGCAAATTTGGCTTTATGGGCGAGTCCCCATTTTTCGATAGCCTTGAGAGCCACATTTGCCTTTCTCTCCACCTCTTCTGCATTGCGTCCAGTAGCTATTATTAGTATATCGTCCGCAAAGGCCTGTATGTGAGCTTCCAGTTTGTCTGCTTCCTCCAGCAGGGGGTTTAGCTGCACATTCCACAAAAGTGGTCCGCAAGTCGATCCCTGTATGCATCCCTTGGTGTTTGCCTTCTGCGCCACAGTACCAGCATATGGTAAGCTAACCTGTCGCTGGCTTAGGTAGTTGGCCATTATGCGGATAGTTGAATTTTCCACCCTTAGATTTCGCAGTTCCTGAAGAATAGCCGGCCACCACGCATTGTCGAATGCTCCTTCGATATCTAGGGAGATGACAGCAACGATCTTTTTTGCCTTTATGCCGTCCTTAATGATGTTTGTGGCATCGTACAGGGCGTCCTCCGTGCTACGTTGTGGCGTGAAACCATATTGCCTCGGGTTCAGTTTTCCTGTGTTACCCAGAGTCCACATTATCCTGCTAGCCAACAGTTTTTCTAGAACTTTGCCAAAAATTGGCAGCAGTCCAATCGGCCTATATGATTTTGCTTGCGCGTAATCAGTTTTCCCTGGTTTTGGGATCACTACCACATGTGCCTCCTTCCAGCTTGTAGGGAAGTGTCCGAGGAGAAGGCATTTATTGTATAGACTAGTGAACATTAAGGGAGCCATCTTGAAAGCCGCCAGGCAGATATCTGCGGTGAGTCCGTCCTTGCCTGGGGCCTTTCTAGGGTTCATTCTTTCCATTATGGTGGTGACTTCTGGAAGCGTGAATTGTGTGATATCTGAAGTATCCCCTTGAATTTGGGTTATAAATAGTCTCACTTCTTCCCTGAGTGCGAACTGAGTATCGGTGTCTGTCTCCTCTGTATCATCAGGGAAGAAGGTGTTCACAAGTAGGTCTGCAGATTCTCCTGCCGAGAGAACGCTGCCATTGTGTGGTGATCTCAGCAGTTTTGCTTCTCTGCTGCCTGACTCACATTTCTTTATGACTCTGTAAGCGCACTTCCAAATATCCTCGTTCTTCTGCTTGGTACAGAACTCCTTCCAGCTTGTTGTAATGCTGGTCTCAATGGCCTTTTTATACAATGCCTTTGCCTCTAGGTACTCAGTTACTACTTGTGACTTCCTCCTCTGATTTGCCTTGGGGATTCGGCGCCTGAGACGCTGGACCATCTTCTTTTTGTTGGTGAGGTCGTCATTCCACCAACTACTACCATTGGGGTTCTTTCTGGCTGAAATGTCCTTTAGTGCCCTTTTGCATGCTGTTTGTATAGCCATCGTTATTTTGGTGACGAAGATGTCCAGGTCCGTCGGATTTTGCAGAGAATCTACCAGCTCTGGGTTGATCTCGGATTCAACAAACTCGGTCGCAATTTCAGCTGATAGTGCCTTCCAATCGGCTCGGTACGTGCTGTATTTTCTGGTACCACTTAATTCTGTATCAGGTGTTTTCCTCTTGCCCATATTTATGCTGAACTTCAGGCGTCTGTGATCTGACAGGGCGGCTTCCTCAGTTTCGACATGCCAGTCTCTTATTTTATTTAGAAGAGACTCAGTGCATGCTGTGATGTCCACGATACTTGAGTATTCAGTGCCTCCCCTAAATGTGTAAAAGGTTGGCACCGATCCACTGTTGATTACGTGTAACTCCAGCTGCCCAAGTAGTTCCGTCAAACCGGCTCCCCTGCTGTCCTCCACTTCGCAACCCCACCAGTGACTCTTGGCATTCACATCGCCTGCGAGTATCAGGTGCGTGGTGTTGATCTTTGCTGCAGCTGCCTCAATTTTGTGCAAGTATGGCTCTAAATCCCTATCTCCTTCCAAGTACACATTAATTATACCTATTTCTACTTTGTTATGTTTAAATTTGAATGCTACAATATTGTTGTCTATTAGATCTTGGTCAGTGTAAACATTTATGCTGGGATCGAGAATGACTGCAGCAGACTTGACTGGTTCTCCTGGAACGGGAGGGACCCTTTGAATAACTTGAAAGTTATTCATTTTTAGGATTCCTTTATTTCCTACATAGGGTTCCTGGAGGAGGAGAATTTTGGTTCCTTTACGTAGTGAGTCGTTTAGGCACTCCTGGGTCGCTGCAAACCCTCGGCCCAGGTTTGCCTGGACCACTGTTAATAGCTCATTTGCCACCTTCAGGAGTACCTAACGGCTTCCCTAGCAATAGCATCCCACTTGATCCATAGGGGACATGTCGGACTAAACGCGGGGTGCCCATGGTCTTTACCTATATTGTGCTTGGAGCAGTTGCCACACAAGGGAGGAGTGTTTTTGTTTTTGCACGTTCTTGTCTCGTGCGGCTCTGAGCAAAAGCCACATACCGTGCTGGCGGTGCAGCCTTTGGCTGTATGGCCGTACCCCATGCAGTTAAAGCATTGCATTATGGGGGATTGGTCAACACATAATATCATCTGGTAGCCCAGCCTGATTCTGTGACCTACCATTTTTGCCCATATGGATGGAGAGGAATCTAGGATAACATTAGATGTGACATCATTACGGCCTTTTGTTTTCCTAATTATCCTCACCTTTGCATCGCCCTGCTTTATATCTTTTAAGAGGCCCTTGTTTTGAGCTATGAGTGCCTCCAGTAATTCGTCATCGCTCAGGTCCTTGGCGACACCCAGGAGTTTCATTAGTGGGTTTCTCTTAGTCTGTTTCATGACCGTCAGTTGTTTGTCTCCACTAACTATTGCCTCTCTGAGAGCCTGGCACTCGCTTTCCGTTTCACAGCTCAGTACGACCTTCTGATTTTTTACCTTTTTTATTCTGTTAATGCCGACACCCAGCTCGACTATGTTAATGGATTTCTTAACTTTATTAATTACGTCGTCTGAGGTGTGCCGTGGTTCGATCGACTCTACAATGACCGAGTGTGATTGCCTGGCAGCCACATCCGCGTAGCTGGGTACCCTGGTTTGGTGTCCATACTGGGGCTATGCTGGGCCCTGTTTTTGTAACTGCTGCGGGGGATAGATACATTAGACGTCTCTTTTCTGTCGGGCAGTGACCCTACCAGGGACTCTATCTCACCGAGCTTATCCCTCACCTCCATAAGCGCCAGTTCTGTTCCCAGACCTGGTGGTTGGTTCTGAGCGCCGGTGGCTAACTGTGCCTGGCTAGCTTCTTTGAGCTCCTCAACCACAGTATTGATTGACTTCAGCTGAGTACGCAGCGGTCCTGTAGCAGTGTCAAGGTCAGTTTGGAGTTCCAGTCGGGTAGGGGAGCATAGAGGACGCGCTAGCAATTCCTCCATTCCGTGTCTTATCTCCTTCAGTTGGTGAATAATTGGGATAAAGTGCTCCTTGTTGATCTCATCAGAATCGGCAGGATGCCGTACTGTGGGCTCCGTAAAGTTTTCTTGCTGGTCTGTTTCGAGGCGCCTTCTCAGGGACCTTATGGCTTCATTGGTTTGCGCTACTTCTGCCCTGATGGTATCTAGTAGACGACTCTGCTCATTGGGGTCCCCACGACTATCTTGAGCTGTGGAGGCTGGTTTATTCTCCCCCTGGTGCTCACGCGATGCTTTTAAATCCCGGACATCGATTTCGATGCCTCGGATTGCTTTTATAGGAGCATCAAGCTCGAAATTTAGCCAGCTCCAAGTGGAGTCCACCGTTTTGCTCATCTTCTTTATGGTCTCTTCGGTGGTCCTCAGCTTTTCTCCGTGGCTGTTAAGTATCTCCGATATATGTTTGAGGTGGGCTCTCTCTACTCTAACCAGCTCCTTAGCTGCCCTCGCCCTCTCGGTCTCCACCGCGCACTTGTGTCGCGCTCGGGAGTCCGAGAGAGAGAGCGCCAGCTCATAGAGCTCCTGCAGGCACGCCAGCGCCTCGACCCTACACTCTCTCTTCATATTACCGGCCTTCTCTAGAGCCTCCTTGCCTGATAGCCACAGCTCATTGGCCCTTTTTGTGGCTAGGTCCATGGACGCCCCTGCGCCCCTCATCGTCTGTGGGATGACGCTAGAACGCCTGCTGCAGACACTTGCACTTTCCACGTCTGCGTCCGACCAGTCGTCCTCGGTGTCTTGGGCGGTGTGGCAGGTCTCGGATGACTGCAGGCTTGGTGGGCGCGGCTGTGGTTCTTTGATATTCAGTCCCAGTTCATGGAGCTCCGGTTGAATGGCATCTAGTGCCGGTGTATGGGTGGTTGTGTGCGCCTGGATGCTTAAAGTTGTCAAAGTAGAGACCATTTTAGTAGGTGTAGGCGGAGACACATTATTTTTCGAGTCAGACATGTTGGTTGCTCGTGTTAGTGCCTTCCTGCGAAGTGGCTCCTCCTTTTTGGCACTACTCGGTCTTTGTTTTTGTTTCGGCTTCGGAGCCGAAGTGGACGAGGCTGATCTGCCAGTCATTTTTTTTTTTTTTTTTTTTTTTTTTTTTTTTTTTTTTTTTTTTTTTTTCTCCTAGGGTAGCGGGTTTAGTCTCGTTAAGTAGCCCTCCCCGAGCCCGTCCGAACAAACCCTAACACGACCACCCTAGCCCCAAGGGTTCCAGAGATAACCGAGTCCAAAAATTTCCAAGATGGCGGTCTGATTTGGTTACTTTGGGTTATCTCTGGAACCGTTCGGCCGAAAATAGGCGTGCTCGGGCTCTCCCGAAACGACTCGGCGAGTTCTAGAGGGTGGTGATGGTTTTAACCCTATAAATTTTTGACCCGCCGATCTCTACCGAACTTTGTAGGAAAGTAGATGAGGGCCCAGCAACACTCCCAGAAAAAACCCGAGCGCTCTACGACCTTCGGTTTCTGAGTTACTCCCGGTCAAAAATTGTTTTGACTGGTCAAAGTCGAACTTTGACCGGCCACAACCTCCTTCCCAGTGGCCGCAGAGCACTCGAGTTTGGGCTTGTTAGGTTCCTCTTGACCCGCTCTGTCCCGCGAGGCCACTTTCAGGCGCCTGAAAATTTTCAGCCCGAAAAATGCTGAAACCCAATGGGCAAGGCGGAGGTGTTGCCCCTAAGCAATATTGTGCAATCCGCACCTCTCTACGACCCTCAGGAGCGGAGCTATGCGGCACCAAAGATTAACAAAATGGCCGCCGAAGTGTCAAACTGAGGCGTGTAACGCCTATAACTCCGCAACCGATGGCCGCAGAAAGACGCGGTTTGGAATGCCCGCTCTGGCCTGATCTCCCCCACGTTCCCCAAAGGGTTTCAGCTCTGAAAACTTTCAGGTCCTGAAATTTCCTGAAAGTGGCTATAAACGATGCCGGCTCTAGCCCTAAAGACCCCTAAGAAAACCGCACCTCGCTGCGCCCGATATCCCCAAAGTTATAGCTGTTTAAAGTTTAAAACCTAAAAACCAATATGGCCGAAAAATTTGATTTACGTTAATTTTGGAGTTATCGGGCGCGAGCTTGGGCTCAAAATAGACCGTATATATATCCTAAAGCTATTTTTATTGTAATATTATATGTATTTTTATTTATTCTAGTTTTATCTACAAAAAACACTTAAAAATCTATAACTTTGTTAATAATAATCATAAAAATATTCTAAAAATTGCAAAATTAGTGTAAATAAGAGTTCTATAAAATGCAATGTTTAAATATTAAATTTTTTTATTTTCCTCTAACAAAAAATTAAAAAAACTAATAAAATTATATTTTCTTATTTATCTTATATTTCTAATTACTTATTTATTACTAACTTACGCTAATCTTCTTTTTCAGGTAAGCGCGCAGCCGAATCCCGAAGAAAAATAGGGGGTCCTGCCTGAAGTTTTGCTAATATTTCTGGTCAAAGTTGGCACCTTTGACTGCTTGTAGCTTCACAACTGGACGTGGGAAAATTTTTCTTTCTTCGGGAAAAGAGCTGCCTTAAGGTCACGCCTCCGCCACCAGAAAATAGCGCTCCTGCGATGTCTCCTTCAATGACCTCGTGGCCACGTGGTTTCCGATTTTTCAGCAATAACTTCCTGAATTGTCATGTAAAAATTCGGTTTAATGTGCCGGCACTTTGGTGAAACTTTTGCACTTCACTTAGCACTTTCACTCTTTTGCTAACTATGCCCGTTTGGGCAGTGTAACGCAAAAACACTTGTTTTTGGAGGTTATATATTGAATTTGTCAGTTTTTCTTAAATAACTTTTCACTCATGTGTCCTATCACTTTTCCAGAAAAACACACGCGTGCGTCACGACAATACGCTTCCAACGGTGTATAACACTTAGAGGTACGGTAAGAAAAAACCACTTTTCCGAATTTTTTTGCTGCGGAGCTTTGTAAAAACGTGGCGTACTCGACAACGGGCAGTACGAGACTAGGTTAGGTTAGGTTAGGTTAGGTTAGGTTAGGTTAGGTTAGGTTAGGTTAGGTTAGGTTAGGTTAGGTTAGGTTAGGTTAGGTTAGGTTAGGTTAGGTTAGGTTAGGTTAGGTTAGGTTAGGTTAGGTTAGGTTAGGTTAGGTTAGGTTAGGTTAGGTTAGGTTAGGTTAGGTTAGGTTAGGTTAGGTTAGGTTAGGTTAGGTTAGGTTAGGTTAGGTTAGGTTAGGTTAGGTTAGGTTAGGTTAGGTTAGGTTAGGTTAGGTTAGGTTAGGTTAGGTTAGGTTAGGTTAGGTTAGGTTAGGTTAGGTTAGGTTAGGTTAGGTTAGGTTAGGTTAGGTTAGGTTAGGTTAGGTTAGGTTAGGTTAGGTTAGGTTAGGTTAGGTTAGGTTAGGTTAGGTTAGGTTAGGTTAGGTTAGGTTAGGTTAGGTTAGGTTAGGTTAGGTTAGGTTAGGTTAGGTTAGGTTAGGTTAGGTTAGGTTAGGTTAGGTTAGGTTAGGTTAGGTTAGGTTAGGTTAGGTTAGGTTAGGTTAGGTTAGGTTAGGTTAGGTTAGGTTAGGTTAGGTTAGGTTAGGTTAGGTTAGGTTAGGTTAGGTTAGGTTAGGTTAGGTTAGGTTAGGTTAGGTTAGGTTAGGTTAGGTTAGGTTAGGTTAGGTTAGGTTAGGTTAGGTTAGGTTAGGTTAGGTTAGGTTAGGTTAGGTTAGGTTAGGTTAGGTTAGGTTAGGTTAGGTTAGGTTAGGTTAGGTTAGGTTAGGTTAGGTTAGGTTAGGTTAGGTTAGGTTAGGTTAGGTTAGGTTAGGTTAGGTTAGGTTAGGTTAGGTTAGGTTAGGTTAGGTTAGGTTAGGTTAGGTTAGGTTAGGTTAGGTTAGGTTAGGTTAGGTTAGGTTAGGTTAGGTTAGGTTAGGTTAGGTTAGGTTAGGTTAGGTTAGGTTAGGTTAGGTTAGGTTAGGTTAGGTTAGGTTAGGTTAGGTTAGGTTAGGTTAGGTTAGGTTAGGTTAGGTTAGGTTAGGTTAGGTTAGGTTAGGTTAGGTTAGGTTAGGTTAGGTTAGGTTAGGTTAGGTTAGGTTAGGTTAGGTTAGGTTAGGTTAGGTTAGGTTAGGTTAGGTTAGGTTAGGTTAGGTTAGGTTAGGTTAGGTTAGGTTAGGTTAGGTTAGGTTAGGTTAGGTTAGGTTAGGTTAGGTTAGGTTAGGTTAGGTTAGGTTAGGTTAGGTTAGGTTAGGTTAGGTTAGGTTAGGTTAGGTTAGGTTAGGTTAGGTTAGGTTAGGTTAGGTTAGGTTAGGTTAGGTTAGGTTAGGTTAGGTTAGGTTAGGTTAGGTTAGGTTAGGTTAGGTTAGGTTAGGTTAGGTTAGGTTAGGTTAGGTTAGGTTAGGTTAGGTTAGGTTAGGTTAGGTTAGGTTAGGTTAGGTTAGGTTAGGTTAGGTTAGGTTAGGTTAGGTTAGGTTAGGTTAGGTTAGGTTAGGTTAGGTTAGGTTAGGTTAGGTTAGGTTAGGTTAGGTTAGGTTAGGTTAGGTTAGGTTAGGTTAGGTTAGGTTAGGTTAGGTTAGGTTAGGTTAGGTTAGGTTAGGTTAGGTTAGGTTAGGTTAGGTTAGGTTAGGTTAGGTTAGGTTAGGTTAGGTTAGGTTAGGTTAGGTTAGGTTAGGTTAGGTTAGGTTAGGTTAGGTTAGGTTAGGTTAGGTTAGGTTAGGTTAGGTTAGGTTAGGTTAGGTTAGGTTAGGTTAGGTTAGGTTAGGTTAGGTTAGGTTAGGTTAGGTTAGGTTAGGTTAGGTTAGGTTAGGTTAGGTTAGGTTAGGTTAGGTTAGGTTAGGTTAGGTTAGGTTAGGTTAGGTTAGGTTAGGTTAGGTTAGGTTAGGTTAGGTTAGGTTAGGTTAGGTTAGGTTAGGTTAGGTTAGGTTAGGTTAGGTTAGGTTAGGTTAGGTTAGGTTAGGTTAGGTTAGGTTAGGTTAGGTTAGGTTAGGTTAGGTTAGGTTAGGTTAGGTTAGGTTAGGTTAGGTTAGGTTAGGTTAGGTTAGGTTAGGTTAGGTTAGGTTAGGTTAGGTTAGGTTAGGTTAGGTTAGGTTAGGTTAGGTTAGGTTAGGTTAGGTTAGGTTAGGTTAGGTTAGGTTAGGTTAGGTTAGGTTAGGTTAGGTTAGGTTAGGTTAGGTTAGGTTAGGTTAGGTTAGGTTAGGTTAGGTTAGGTTAGGTTAGGTTAGGTTAGGTTAGGTTAGGTTAGGTTAGGTTAGGTTAGGTTAGGTTAGGTTAGGTTAGGTTAGGTTAGGTTAGGTTAGGTTAGGTTAGGTTAGGTTAGGTTAGGTTAGGTTAGGTTAGGTTAGGTTAGGTTAGGTTAGGTTAGGTTAGGTTAGGTTAGGTTAGGTTAGGTTAGGTTAGGTTAGGTTAGGTTAGGTTAGGTTAGGTTAGGTTAGGTTAGGTTAGGTTAGGTTAGGTTAGGTTAGGTTAGGTTAGGTTAGGTTAGGTTAGGTTAGGTTAGGTTAGGTTAGGTTAGGTTAGGTTAGGTTAGGTTAGGTTAGGTTAGGTTAGGTTAGGTTAGGTTAGGTTAGGTTAGGTTAGGTTAGGTTAGGTTAGGTTAGGTTAGGTTAGGTTAGGTTAGGTTAGGTTAGGTTAGGTTAGGTTAGGTTAGGTTAGGTTAGGTTAGGTTAGGTTAGGTTAGGTTAGGTTAGGTTAGGTTAGGTTAGGTTAGGTTAGGTTAGGTTAGGTTAGGTTAGGTTAGGTTAGGTTAGGTTAGGTTAGGTTAGGTTAGGTTAGGTTAGGTTAGGTTAGGTTAGGTTAGGTTAGGTTAGGTTAGGTTAGGTTAGGTTAGGTTAGGTTAGGTTAGGTTAGGTTAGGTTAGGTTAGGTTAGGTTAGGTTAGGTTAGGTTAGGTTAGGTTAGGTTAGGTTAGGTTAGGTTAGGTTAGGTTAGGTTAGGTTAGGTTAGGTTAGGTTAGGTTAGGTTAGGTTAGGTTAGGTTAGGTTAGGTTAGGTTAGGTTAGGTTAGGTTAGGTTAGGTTAGGTTAGGTTAGGTTAGGTTAGGTTAGGTTAGGTTAGGTTAGGTTAGGTTAGGTTAGGTTAGGTTAGGTTAGGTTAGGTTAGGTTAGGTTAGGTTAGGTTAGGTTAGGTTAGGTTAGGTTAGGTTAGGTTAGGTTAGGTTAGGTTAGGTTAGGTTAGGTTAGGTTAGGTTAGGTTAGGTTAGGTTAGGTTAGGTTAGGTTAGGTTAGGTTAGGTTAGGTTAGGTTAGGTTAGGTTAGGTTAGGTTAGGTTAGGTTAGGTTAGGTTAGGTTAGGTTAGGTTAGGTTAGGTTAGGTTAGGTTAGGTTAGGTTAGGTTAGGTTAGGTTAGGTTAGGTTAGGTTAGGTTAGGTTAGGTTAGGTTAGGTTAGGTTAGGTTAGGTTAGGTTAGGTTAGGTTAGGTTAGGTTAGGTTAGGTTAGGTTAGGTTAGGTTAGGTTAGGTTAGGTTAGGTTAGGTTAGGTTAGGTTAGGTTAGGTTAGGTTAGGTTAGGTTAGGTTAGGTTAGGTTAGGTTAGGTTAGGTTAGGTTAGGTTAGGTTAGGTTAGGTTAGGTTAGGTTAGGTTAGGTTAGGTTAGGTTAGGTTAGGTTAGGTTAGGTTAGGTTAGGTTAGGTTAGGTTAGGTTAGGTTAGGTTAGGTTAGGTTAGGTTAGGTTAGGTTAGGTTAGGTTAGGTTAGGTTAGGTTAGGTTAGGTTAGGTTAGGTTAGGTTAGGTTAGGTTAGGTTAGGTTAGGTTAGGTTAGGTTAGGTTAGGTTAGGTTAGGTTAGGTTAGGTTAGGTTAGGTTAGGTTAGGTTAGGTTAGGTTAGGTTAGGTTAGGTTAGGTTAGGTTAGGTTAGGTTAGGTTAGGTTAGGTTAGGTTAGGTTAGGTTAGGTTAGGTTAGGTTAGGTTAGGTTAGGTTAGGTTAGGTTAGGTTAGGTTAGGTTAGGTTAGGTTAGGTTAGGTTAGGTTAGGTTAGGTTAGGTTAGGTTAGGTTAGGTTAGGTTAGGTTAGGTTAGGTTAGGTTAGGTTAGGTTAGGTTAGGTTAGGTTAGGTTAGGTTAGGTTAGGTTAGGTTAGGTTAGGTTAGGTTAGGTTAGGTTAGGTTAGGTTAGGTTAGGTTAGGTTAGGTTAGGTTAGGTTAGGTTAGGTTAGGTTAGGTTAGGTTAGGTTAGGTTAGGTTAGGTTAGGTTAGGTTAGGTTAGGTTAGGTTAGGTTAGGTTAGGTTAGGTTAGGTTAGGTTAGGTTAGGTTAGGTTAGGTTAGGTTAGGTTAGGTTAGGTTAGGTTAGGTTAGGTTAGGTTAGGTTAGGTTAGGTTAGGTTAGGTTAGGTTAGGTTAGGTTAGGTTAGGTTAGGTTAGGTTAGGTTAGGTTAGGTTAGGTTAGGTTAGGTTAGGTTAGGTTAGGTTAGGTTAGGTTAGGTTAGGTTAGGTTAGGTTAGGTTAGGTTAGGTTAGGTTAGGTTAGGTTAGGTTAGGTTAGGTTAGGTTAGGTTAGGTTAGGTTAGGTTAGGTTAGGTTAGGTTAGGTTAGGTTAGGTTAGGTTAGGTTAGGTTAGGTTAGGTTAGGTTAGGTTAGGTTAGGTTAGGTTAGGTTAGGTTAGGTTAGGTTAGGTTAGGTTAGGTTAGGTTAGGTTAGGTTAGGTTAGGTTAGGTTAGGTTAGGTTAGGTTAGGTTAGGTTAGGTTAGGTTAGGTTAGGTTAGGTTAGGTTAGGTTAGGTTAGGTTAGGTTAGGTTAGGTTAGGTTAGGTTAGGTTAGGTTAGGTTAGGTTAGGTTAGGTTAGGTTAGGTTAGGTTAGGTTAGGTTAGGTTAGGTTAGGTTAGGTTAGGTTAGGTTAGGTTAGGTTAGGTTAGGTTAGGTTAGGTTAGGTTAGGTTAGGTTAGGTTAGGTTAGGTTAGGTTAGGTTAGGTTAGGTTAGGTTAGGTTAGGTTAGGTTAGGTTAGGTTAGGTTAGGTTAGGTTAGGTTAGGTTAGGTTAGGTTAGGTTAGGTTAGGTTAGGTTAGGTTAGGTTAGGTTAGGTTAGGTTAGGTTAGGTTAGGTTAGGTTAGGTTAGGTTAGGTTAGGTTAGGTTAGGTTAGGTTAGGTTAGGTTAGGTTAGGTTAGGTTAGGTTAGGTTAGGTTAGGTTAGGTTAGGTTAGGTTAGGTTAGGTTAGGTTAGGTTAGGTTAGGTTAGGTTAGGTTAGGTTAGGTTAGGTTAGGTTAGGTTAGGTTAGGTTAGGTTAGGTTAGGTTAGGTTAGGTTAGGTTAGGTTAGGTTAGGTTAGGTTAGGTTAGGTTAGGTTAGGTTAGGTTAGGTTAGGTTAGGTTAGGTTAGGTTAGGTTAGGTTAGGTTAGGTTAGGTTAGGTTAGGTTAGGTTAGGTTAGGTTAGGTTAGGTTAGGTTAGGTTAGGTTAGGTTAGGTTAGGTTAGGTTAGGTTAGGTTAGGTTAGGTTAGGTTAGGTTAGGTTAGGTTAGGTTAGGTTAGGTTAGGTTAGGTTAGGTTAGGTTAGGTTAGGTTAGGTTAGGTTAGGTTAGGTTAGGTTAGGTTAGGTTAGGTTAGGTTAGGTTAGGTTAGGTTAGGTTAGGTTAGGTTAGGTTAGGTTAGGTTAGGTTAGGTTAGGTTAGGTTAGGTTAGGTTAGGTTAGGTTAGGTTAGGTTAGGTTAGGTTAGGTTAGGTTAGGTTAGGTTAGGTTAGGTTAGGTTAGGTTAGGTTAGGTTAGGTTAGGTTAGGTTAGGTTAGGTTAGGTTAGGTTAGGTTAGGTTAGGTTAGGTTAGGTTAGGTTAGGTTAGGTTAGGTTAGGTTAGGTTAGGTTAGGTTAGGTTAGGTTAGGTTAGGTTAGGTTAGGTTAGGTTAGGTTAGGTTAGGTTAGGTTAGGTTAGGTTAGGTTAGGTTAGGTTAGGTTAGGTTAGGTTAGGTTAGGTTAGGTTAGGTTAGGTTAGGTTAGGTTAGGTTAGGTTAGGTTAGGTTAGGTTAGGTTAGGTTAGGTTAGGTTAGGTTAGGTTAGGTTAGGTTAGGTTAGGTTAGGTTAGGTTAGGTTAGGTTAGGTTAGGTTAGGTTAGGTTAGGTTAGGTTAGGTTAGGTTAGGTTAGGTTAGGTTAGGTTAGGTTAGGTTAGGTTAGGTTAGGTTAGGTTAGGTTAGGTTAGGTTAGGTTAGGTTAGGTTAGGTTAGGTTAGGTTAGGTTAGGTTAGGTTAGGTTAGGTTAGGTTAGGTTAGGTTAGGTTAGGTTAGGTTAGGTTAGGTTAGGTTAGGTTAGGTTAGGTTAGGTTAGGTTAGGTTAGGTTAGGTTAGGTTAGGTTAGGTTAGGTTAGGTTAGGTTAGGTTAGGTTAGGTTAGGTTAGGTTAGGTTAGGTTAGGTTAGGTTAGGTTAGGTTAGGTTAGGTTAGGTTAGGTTAGGTTAGGTTAGGTTAGGTTAGGTTAGGTTAGGTTAGGTTAGGTTAGGTTAGGTTAGGTTAGGTTAGGTTAGGTTAGGTTAGGTTAGGTTAGGTTAGGTTAGGTTAGGTTAGGTTAGGTTAGGTTAGGTTAGGTTAGGTTAGGTTAGGTTAGGTTAGGTTAGGTTAGGTTAGGTTAGGTTAGGTTAGGTTAGGTTAGGTTAGGTTAGGTTAGGTTAGGTTAGGTTAGGTTAGGTTAGGTTAGGTTAGGTTAGGTTAGGTTAGGTTAGGTTAGGTTAGGTTAGGTTAGGTTAGGTTAGGTTAGGTTAGGTTAGGTTAGGTTAGGTTAGGTTAGGTTAGGTTAGGTTAGGTTAGGTTAGGTTAGGTTAGGTTAGGTTAGGTTAGGTTAGGTTAGGTTAGGTTAGGTTAGGTTAGGTTAGGTTAGGTTAGGTTAGGTTAGGTATAGGTTAGGTTAGGTTAGGTTAGGTTAGGTTAGGTTAGGTTAGGTTAGGTTAGGTTAGGTTAGGTTAGGTTAGGTTAGGTTAGGTTAGGTTAGGTTAGGTTAGGTTAGGTTAGGTTAGGTTAGGTTAGGTTAGGTTAGGTTAGGTTAGGTTAGGTTAGGTTAGGTTAGGTTAGGTTAGGTTAGGTTAGGTTAGGTTAGGTTAGGTTAGGTTAGGTTAGGTTAGGTTAGGTTAGGTTAGGTTAGGTTAGGTTAGGTTAGGTTAGGTTAGGTTAGGTTAGGTTAGGTTAGGTTAGGTTAGGTTAGGTTAGGTTAGGTTAGGTTAGGTTAGGTTAGGTTAGGTTAGGTTAGGTTAGGTTAGGTTAGGTTAGGTTAGGTTAGGTTAGGTTAGGTTAGGTTAGGTTAGGTTAGGTTAGGTTAGGTTAGGTTAGGTTAGGTTAGGTTAGGTTAGGTTAGGTTAGGTTAGGTTAGGTTAGGTTAGGTTAGGTTAGGTTAGGTTAGGTTAGGTTAGGTTAGGTTAGGTTAGGTTAGGTTAGGTTAGGTTAGGTTAGGTTAGGTTAGGTTAGGTTAGGTTAGGTTAGGTTAGGTTAGGTTAGGTTAGGTTAGGTTAGGTTAGGTTAGGTTAGGTTAGGTTAGGTTAGGTTAGGTTAGGTTAGGTTAGGTTAGGTTAGGTTAGGTTAGGTTAGGTTAGGTTAGGTTAGGTTAGGTTAGGTTAGGTTAGGTTAGGTTAGGTTAGGTTAGGTTAGGTTAGGTTAGGTTAGGTTAGGTTAGGTTAGGTTAGGTTAGGTTAGGTTAGGTTAGGTTAGGTTAGGTTAGGTTAGGTTAGGTTAGGTTAGGTTAGGTTAGGTTAGGTTAGGTTAGGTTAGGTTAGGTTAGGTTAGGTTAGGTTAGGTTAGGTTAGGTTAGGTTAGGTTAGGTTAGGTTAGGTTAGGTTAGGTTAGGTTAGGTTAGGTTAGGTTAGGTTAGGTTAGGTTAGGTTAGGTTAGGTTAGGTTAGGTTAGGTTAGGTTAGGTTAGGTTAGGTTAGGTTAGGTTAGGTTAGGTTAGGTTAGGTTAGGTTAGGTTAGGTTAGGTTAGGTTAGGTTAGGTTAGGTTAGGTTAGGTTAGGTTAGGTTAGGTTAGGTTAGGTTAGGTTAGGTTAGGTTAGGTTAGGTTAGGTTAGGTTAGGTTAGGTTAGGTTAGGTTAGGTTAGGTTAGGTTAGGTTAGGTTAGGTTAGGTTAGGTTAGGTTAGGTTAGGTTAGGTTAGGTTAGGTTAGGTTAGGTTAGGTTAGGTTAGGTTAGGTTAGGTTAGGTTAGGTTAGGTTAGGTTAGGTTAGGTTAGGTTAGGTTAGGTTAGGTTAGGTTAGGTTAGGTTAGGTTAGGTTAGGTTAGGTTAGGTTAGGTTAGGTTAGGTTAGGTTAGGTTAGGTTAGGTTAGGTTAGGTTAGGTTAGGTTAGGTTAGGTTAGGTTAGGTTAGGTTAGGTTAGGTTAGGTTAGGTTAGGTTAGGTTAGGTTAGGTTAGGTTAGGTTAGGTTAGGTTAGGTTAGGTTAGGTTAGGTTAGGTTAGGTTAGGTTAGGTTAGGTTAGGTTAGGTTAGGTTAGGTTAGGTTAGGTTAGGTTAGGTT
>OY720183.1:18841374-18856374 GCA_963082885.1 Parascotia fuliginaria | reverse complement strand
ACCTAACCTAACCTAACCTAACCTAACCTAACCTAACCTAACCTAACCTAACCTAACCTAACCTAACCTAACCTAACCTAACCTAACCTAACCTAACCTAACCTAACCTAACCTAACCTAACCTAACCTAACCTAACCTAACCTAACCTAACCTAACCTAACCTAACCTAACCTAACCTAACCTAACCTAACCTAACCTAACCTAACCTAACCTAACCTAACCTAACCTAACCTAACCTAACCTAACCTAACCTAACCTAACCTAACCTAACCTAACCTAACCTAACCTAACCTAACCTAACCTAACCTAACCTAACCTAACCTAACCTAACCTAACCTAACCTAACCTAACCTAACCTAACCTAACCTAACCTAACCTAACCTAACCTAACCTAACCTAACCTAACCTAACCTAACCTAACCTAACCTAACCTAACCTAACCTAACCTAACCTAACCTAACCTAACCTAACCTAACCTAACCTAACCTAACCTAACCTAACCTAACCTAACCTAACCTAACCTAACCTAACCTAACCTAACCTAACCTAACCTAACCTAACCTAACCTAACCTAACCTAACCTAACCTAACCTAACCTAACCTAACCTAACCTAACCTAACCTAACCTAACCTAACCTAACCTAACCTAACCTAACCTAACCTAACCTAACCTAACCTAACCTAACCTAACCTAACCTAACCTAACCTAACCTAACCTAACCTAACCTAACCTAACCTAACCTAACCTAACCTAACCTAACCTAACCTAACCTAACCTAACCTAACCTAACCTAACCTAACCTAACCTAACCTAACCTAACCTAACCTAACCTAACCTAACCTAACCTAACCTAACCTAACCTAACCTAACCTAACCTAACCTAACCTAACCTAACCTAACCTAACCTAACCTAACCTAACCTAACCTAACCTAACCTAACCTAACCTAACCTAACCTAACCTAACCTAACCTAACCTAACCTAACCTAACCTAACCTAACCTAACCTAACCTAACCTAACCTAACCTAACCTAACCTAACCTAACCTAACCTAACCTAACCTAACCTAACCTAACCTAACCTAACCTAACCTAACCTAACCTAACCTAACCTAACCTAACCTAACCTAACCTAACCTAACCTAACCTAACCTAACCTAACCTAACCTAACCTAACCTAACCTAACCTAACCTAACCTAACCTAACCTAACCTAACCTAACCTAACCTAACCTAACCTAACCTAACCTAACCTAACCTAACCTAACCTAACCTAACCTAACCTAACCTAACCTAACCTAACCTAACCTAACCTAACCTAACCTAACCTAACCTAACCTAACCTAACCTAACCTAACCTAACCTAACCTAACCTAACCTAACCTAACCTAACCTAACCTAACCTAACCTAACCTAACCTAACCTAACCTAACCTAACCTAACCTAACCTAACCTAACCTAACCTAACCTAACCTAACCTAACCTAACCTAACCTAACCTAACCTAACCTAACCTAACCTAACCTAACCTAACCTAACCTAACCTAACCTAACCTAACCTAACCTAACCTAACCTAACCTAACCTAACCTAACCTAACCTAACCTAACCTAACCTAACCTAACCTAACCTAACCTAACCTAACCTAACCTAACCTAACCTAACCTAACCTAACCTAACCTAACCTAACCTAACCTAACCTAACCTAACCTAACCTAACCTAACCTAACCTAACCTAACCTAACCTAACCTAACCTAACCTAACCTAACCTAACCTAACCTAACCTAACCTAACCTAACCTAACCTAACCTAACCTAACCTAACCTAACCTAACCTAACCTAACCTAACCTAACCTAACCTAACCTAACCTAACCTAACCTAACCTAACCTAACCTAACCTAACCTAACCTAACCTAACCTAACCTAACCTAACCTAACCTAACCTAACCTAACCTAACCTAACCTAACCTAACCTAACCTAACCTAACCTAACCTAACCTAACCTAACCTAACCTAACCTAACCTAACCTAACCTAACCTAACCTAACCTAACCTAACCTAACCTAACCTAACCTAACCTAACCTAACCTAACCTAACCTAACCTAACCTAACCTAACCTAACCTAACCTAACCTAACCTAACCTAACCTAACCTAACCTAACCTAACCTAACCTAACCTAACCTAACCTAACCTAACCTAACCTAACCTAACCTAACCTAACCTAACCTAACCTAACCTAACCTAACCTAACCTAACCTAACCTAACCTAACCTAACCTAACCTAACCTAACCTAACCTAACCTAACCTAACCTAACCTAACCTAACCTAACCTAACCTAACCTAACCTAACCTAACCTAACCTAACCTAACCTAACCTAACCTAACCTAACCTAACCTAACCTAACCTAACCTAACCTAACCTAACCTAACCTAACCTAACCTAACCTAACCTAACCTAACCTAACCTAACCTAACCTAACCTAACCTAACCTAACCTAACCTAACCTAACCTAACCTAACCTAACCTAACCTAACCTAACCTAACCTAACCTAACCTAACCTAACCTAACCTAACCTAACCTAACCTAACCTAACCTAACCTAACCTAACCTAACCTAACCTAACCTAACCTAACCTAACCTAACCTAACCTAACCTAACCTAACCTAACCTAACCTAACCTAACCTAACCTAACCTAACCTAACCTAACCTAACCTAACCTAACCTAACCTAACCTAACCTAACCTAACCTAACCTAACCTAACCTAACCTAACCTAACCTAACCTAACCTAACCTAACCTAACCTAACCTAACCTAACCTAACCTAACCTAACCTAACCTAACCTAACCTAACCTAACCTAACCTAACCTAACCTAACCTAACCTAACCTAACCTAACCTAACCTAACCTAACCTAACCTAACCTAACCTAACCTAACCTAACCTAACCTAACCTAACCTAACCTAACCTAACCTAACCTAACCTAACCTAACCTAACCTAACCTAACCTAACCTAACCTAACCTAACCTAACCTAACCTAACCTAACCTAACCTAACCTAACCTAACCTAACCTAACCTAACCTAACCTAACCTAACCTAACCTAACCTAACCTAACCTAACCTAACCTAACCTAACCTAACCTAACCTAACCTAACCTAACCTAACCTAACCTAACCTAACCTAACCTAACCTAACCTAACCTAACCTAACCTAACCTAACCTAACCTAACCTAACCTAACCTAACCTAACCTAACCTAACCTAACCTAACCTAACCTAACCTAACCTAACCTAACCTAACCTAACCTAACCTAACCTAACCTAACCTAACCTAACCTAACCTAACCTAACCTAACCTAACCTAACCTAACCTAACCTAACCTAACCTAACCTAACCTAACCTAACCTAACCTAACCTAACCTAACCTAACCTAACCTAACCTAACCTAACCTAACCTAACCTAACCTAACCTAACCTAACCTAACCTAACCTAACCTAACCTAACCTAACCTAACCTAACCTAACCTAACCTAACCTAACCTAACCTAACCTAACCTAACCTAACCTAACCTAACCTAACCTAACCTAACCTAACCTAACCTAACCTAACCTAACCTAACCTAACCTAACCTAACCTAACCTAACCTAACCTAACCTAACCTAACCTAACCTAACCTAACCTAACCTAACCTAACCTAACCTAACCTAACCTAACCTAACCTAACCTAACCTAACCTAACCTAACCTAACCTAACCTAACCTAACCTAACCTAACCTAACCTAACCTAACCTAACCTAACCTAACCTAACCTAACCTAACCTAACCTAACCTAACCTAACCTAACCTAACCTAACCTAACCTAACCTAACCTAACCTAACCTAACCTAACCTAACCTAACCTAACCTAACCTAACCTAACCTAACCTAACCTAACCTAACCTAACCTAACCTAACCTAACCTAACCTAACCTAACCTAACCTAACCTAACCTAACCTAACCTAACCTAACCTAACCTAACCTAACCTAACCTAACCTAACCTAACCTAACCTAACCTAACCTAACCTAACCTAACCTAACCTAACCTAACCTAACCTAACCTAACCTAACCTAACCTAACCTAACCTAACCTAACCTAACCTAACCTAACCTAACCTAACCTAACCTAACCTAACCTAACCTAACCTAACCTAACCTAACCTAACCTAACCTAACCTAACCTAACCTAACCTAACCTAACCTAACCTAACCTAACCTAACCTAACCTAACCTAACCTAACCTAACCTAACCTAACCTAACCTAACCTAACCTAACCTAACCTAACCTAACCTAACCTAACCTAACCTAACCTAACCTAACCTAACCTAACCTAACCTAACCTAACCTAACCTAACCTAACCTAACCTAACCTAACCTAACCTAACCTAACCTAACCTAACCTAACCTAACCTAACCTAACCTAACCTAACCTAACCTAACCTAACCTAACCTAACCTAACCTAACCTAACCTAACCTAACCTAACCTAACCTAACCTAACCTAACCTAACCTAACCTAACCTAACCTAACCTAACCTAACCTAACCTAACCTAACCTAACCTAACCTAACCTAACCTAACCTAACCTAACCTAACCTAACCTAACCTAACCTAACCTAACCTAACCTAACCTAACCTAACCTAACCTAACCTAACCTAACCTAACCTAACCTAACCTAACCTAACCTAACCTAACCTAACCTAACCTAACCTAACCTAACCTAACCTAACCTAACCTAACCTAACCTAACCTAACCTAACCTAACCTAACCTAACCTAACCTAACCTAACCTAACCTAACCTAACCTAACCTAACCTAACCTAACCTAACCTAACCTAACCTAACCTAACCTAACCTAACCTAACCTAACCTAACCTAACCTAACCTAACCTAACCTAACCTAACCTAACCTAACCTAACCTAACCTAACCTAACCTAACCTAACCTAACCTAACCTAACCTAACCTAACCTAACCTAACCTAACCTAACCTAACCTAACCTAACCTAACCTAACCTAACCTAACCTAACCTAACCTAACCTAACCTAACCTAACCTAACCTAACCTAACCTAACCTAACCTAACCTAACCTAACCTAACCTAACCTAACCTAACCTAACCTAACCTAACCTAACCTAACCTAACCTAACCTAACCTAACCTAACCTAACCTAACCTAACCTAACCTAACCTAACCTAACCTAACCTAACCTAACCTAACCTAACCTAACCTAACCTAACCTAACCTAACCTAACCTAACCTAACCTAACCTAACCTAACCTAACCTAACCTAACCTAACCTAACCTAACCTAACCTAACCTAACCTAACCTAACCTAACCTAACCTAACCTAACCTAACCTAACCTAACCTAACCTAACCTAACCTAACCTAACCTAACCTAACCTAACCTAACCTAACCTAACCTAACCTAACCTAACCTAACCTAACCTAACCTAACCTAACCTAACCTAACCTAACCTAACCTAACCTAACCTAACCTAACCTAACCTAACCTAACCTAACCTAACCTAACCTAACCTAACCTAACCTAACCTAACCTAACCTAACCTAACCTAACCTAACCTAACCTAACCTAACCTAACCTAACCTAACCTAACCTAACCTAACCTAACCTAACCTAACCTAACCTAACCTAACCTAACCTAACCTAACCTAACCTAACCTAACCTAACCTAACCTAACCTAACCTAACCTAACCTAACCTAACCTAACCTAACCTAACCTAACCTAACCTAACCTAACCTAACCTAACCTAACCTAACCTAACCTAACCTAACCTAACCTAACCTAACCTAACCTAACCTAACCTAACCTAACCTAACCTAACCTAACCTAACCTAACCTAACCTAACCTAACCTAACCTAACCTAACCTAACCTAACCTAACCTAACCTAACCTAACCTAACCTAACCTAACCTAACCTAACCTAACCTAACCTAACCTAACCTAACCTAACCTAACCTAACCTAACCTAACCTAACCTAACCTAACCTAACCTAACCTAACCTAACCTAACCTAACCTAACCTAACCTAACCTAACCTAACCTAACCTAACCTAACCTAACCTAACCTAACCTAACCTAACCTAACCTAACCTAACCTAACCTAACCTAACCTAACCTAACCTAACCTAACCTAACCTAACCTAACCTAACCTAACCTAACCTAACCTAACCTAACCTAACCTAACCTAACCTAACCTAACCTAACCTAACCTAACCTAACCTAACCTAACCTAACCTAACCTAACCTAACCTAACCTAACCTAACCTAACCTAACCTAACCTAACCTAACCTAACCTAACCTAACCTAACCTAACCTAACCTAACCTAACCTAACCTAACCTAACCTAACCTAACCTAACCTAACCTAACCTAACCTAACCTAACCTAACCTAACCTAACCTAACCTAACCTAACCTAACCTAACCTAACCTAACCTAACCTAACCTAACCTAACCTAACCTAACCTAACCTAACCTAACCTAACCTAACCTAACCTAACCTAACCTAACCTAACCTAACCTAACCTAACCTAACCTAACCTAACCTAACCTAACCTAACCTAACCTAACCTAACCTAACCTAACCTAACCTAACCTAACCTAACCTAACCTAACCTAACCTAACCTAACCTAACCTAACCTAACCTAACCTAACCTAACCTAACCTAACCTAACCTAACCTAACCTAACCTAACCTAACCTAACCTAACCTAACCTAACCTAACCTAACCTAACCTAACCTAACCTAACCTAACCTAACCTAACCTAACCTAACCTAACCTAACCTAACCTAACCTAACCTAACCTAACCTAACCTAACCTAACCTAACCTAACCTAACCTAACCTAACCTAACCTAACCTAACCTAACCTAACCTAACCTAACCTAACCTAACCTAACCTAACCTAACCTAACCTAACCTAACCTAACCTAACCTAACCTAACCTAACCTAACCTAACCTAACCTAACCTAACCTAACCTAACCTAACCTAACCTAACCTAACCTAACCTAACCTAACCTAACCTAACCTAACCTAACCTAACCTAACCTAACCTAACCTAACCTAACCTAACCTAACCTAACCTAACCTAACCTAACCTAACCTAACCTAACCTAACCTAACCTAACCTAACCTAACCTAACCTAACCTAACCTAACCTAACCTAACCTAACCTAACCTAACCTAACCTAACCTAACCTAACCTAACCTAACCTAACCTAACCTAACCTAACCTAACCTAACCTAACCTAACCTAACCTAACCTAACCTAACCTAACCAGTCTTGACCGGTTCTTGGTCGCGTAAGCAGCTTTTTTGCATTGCTCTGTACTTTGAAAATTCGTTTTGGTGGGTTTTTCTAGCCCGATCGTGACGTTCATAGCACCAAAAGTTGCGCGTTAGTGAGCTCTATAAAGTGACACTAAATTCGTGAAAGTTGCATAATCCAGTGAAGTACAATACCTGAAAAAACACCAAAAAGTGAGGTTACGTGGTGAAAATTATTCACATAAAGTGTAATAAACGCTAAATTAATAGTGATACAGTGCTACAAAAATAGTGGCCTAGTGCGCTTTAGTGCCCCCCACCTTTTGGCGGTGAGACCACCGCCCGCAGACCTGACCCTGAAGCAGGGTCACTGAAAAACCAACTTTAGCACGTGGTCGAAAAAACAGAAGGAGCAGTGCTGGGAACCTGAGAAAAATACTGAAGGTAGACATACTTACGTACACCTAAATGCCGTTTTTTGATTTTAAAAACTACTTATAGTTTTTAAAGAAAAAATTGACAAAGGTCAAAACTTTGACCTCAAATATCTCCAAAACAAGATCGGTGACACCACTGTTTTTGACATCAGGAGGCTGCGCGCTCACCCGGACAAGGCGACTATTTAGTTTTTAAAATTTTATTATTATTATTTTTAAATTTTTTATATTAAAAACTATATTTTTACTGTTTTTAAAAATTTTTATGTATTTAATTGAATATTTTTTAAAATCTCATTAATTATTATAATAATAGCCTATCTATAAAAATTATACAATTTAAATTATAATTTTAGCTTTAATATTTACATAGTTATAAAATTTTTAACGTTTTTAGTGAATTTTATTGAAAATACTCAATTAAAAATTATTCTGACACCGGAATCGTGCTCGGTATAAAATTTCCGATCTTTTGATATAAAACTCGACTAGTCTACTCCAAAAACTGGAGAAGTTAGACTTTTTCAGCACCTCCGGCCGCCATCTTGGAAAATATTAAAACGTGTATATCTCTTGAACCAGGTATCGTAGAAAGTTCTGCTTTGGATTGTTATTAAGGGCATTGCTTATAGATTTATATAAAGAGGGTTTCTTCCAAATTGGGGTTGTAAAAATTTTGGGGTTGAATTTTATTAAAACTAGGTAGAAGTCAAAATTATCACCACCCTCAACCCAAACACCAGTATTCTGCGACGCCTGGATCAGGAGATATCGCAAATCAAAGTTTGGCTTTGACAGTTAGGCCGCCATCTTGGAAAACTTCAAACGGCCATAACTTCGTTAAAAATTGTGACAGAACGCTGCGATTTTTTGTGGGGTGCTCTCCAGGACCAGAGGTATCATCTGGCATCACTTCAACCTAAATTGGGACACTCGAAATTTTTGTGGTAACCAGGGGTGCCACAGGACGCGTCGCGTCGGGGCCGTTCAGGGAGACCAACTCCCACAAATCTGGGACCAGTAGGAGCTGAGATATCAACAAAAGAAATCTTGTCGAACTCAACCCGGTTTACAACCCACCGGCGCGCGATCTGGATATCTCAGCAACTACTGGAGATAGAAGAGTGCGGTTTTCTCTGTCGGTATCGGCGTGCTGCGGGCTTCCTCTGGGGACCACAGACATTGTTCTAACTCTTCTTCTTTTATCTTCTACTTCCTTCTTGGTCCTTCTTTTTCTTATTTTTGGAATTTTTACATTGATATACGGCTTCTGACCTTGGTGGGCATCCCCCCCACTGTTTTATTAAAATCTATAGTAGCTATTGTACAATTTGACTATATCTTAACCTTTTGGTAAGGTATATAAACTTAAGACTTAAAAATTATTTATTTTGTTAAATAGGCTTAGTTATTATTGTTTACTCTCACAGACCTTTACATCTGACAGTAAAATTAAATTTTTACACTTTTATATGACTATATTTCTACCATTTTTGGTGAAATATTTAGATTAAGTTACAATATATTTATACAGTTATTCTATATTTATTTGACTTTATACATCATTGTAAAATAAAAATTCGACTTGCGACCACTTCCTTGCCCGCATATGCCTCTTGGTTCTGCTTGGCAGGCCGGTGGCGACAACTGTTAGTTGTCTTGACAACAGAACATCTTGCGCCGCAGCCTGTTGGGCACCCCCATCGGGGCTGCGCGGGGGCGTAGGTAAGTGGGAGTAAAGTATAATTGCAAACACACTAAGACAACACGTGTGACCAAAAGTTGTGTTGCTTATAATCTGAACGTATGATCCTATTGGATTTGTATTATTTAATTGTTTACAGTCTTAGCGTTGATTCGTTTTAACCTTACTGCATCTTTTTAACAAACTTTAATTAATTCACCAGTGTCATTTTGACAGCAATATACTACAACTAGAATTGTGTCGGACACTCTACACCCGCACACACTTTTACTCACCTGAATTTATACATTACCAGGCCCACAAGTTTTTAAAATGTGTACTCGTACACCCCCGACTAAGTTTTCTTCCCTCAACCAAACACAGGACTCACTCAACAGGACCTACGACAAGACAATCTCACCTGAACATAGTGTGCCTCCGGTCTTGGGTCAGTCTCCATTGGTGAACCCGACCCGCGAAGACCAACAAAAAATGGTTAAAGGTATTGTAAATGGCATTGAGGCATCTACCTCAAAGTCGGTTGCAAAAACATCTACCTTGGCCAAACAGAGTCATGCTGACTCTGCTAAGCTATTGCTCAATGAGATTACCAACTCTCTGAACTCACCGAGAATGAGCAAAGACACAAAGAGCGACACCTTGAGGTCTGTAAATAAGCTATATGAAATGGTGGTGGTGCTGGAGAAGAAACTGAAGAATAGACCAGAACAAACGGGCGGAAAGGAAAAGGAAAGGGATCTTACGGACGAATTGAAGGAGATACTAAATGACAACATACAAGCAGTCAAAGAGAACACACAAATTAGTCTGGCGGTCAAGGCGGCGCTAGAGACAACAGCCCTGATAACAGACAGGGACATGTCACATAGTGCAGAAATGCTGAAGGAGATAAAAGGTGTGAAACAATTAGCCGGAGCACTAACAAAATCCCTTGACGAGCTTGGCGAAGGCGCGATTGCCTCTCGCCCCACATATGCAGACATGGCAAGGAAGCCAACATACTCCGTAATCGTCTCTTCTATCGAGAGTAGCGACACAAGTGGAGATGTGATAGAAAGAATAAAAGATACTCTGGACGCGAGGAGTACGGGACTGCAGGTGGAGAGACTCCGCAAAGTTCGTGAAGGCAAAGTGGTTCTGAGCTGTACCAGTAAAGACGAGCTAACAAAAGCCGAAGCACAGCTCAGAAGCAACAACACGCTAAGAACAGAGGAGGCAAAAAACAAAAACCCTCTGGTGATCCTCAAAAACCTTCTGAGGTACAACACTGATGACGACATAAAAAGAGCCTTGGTAACACAAAACAAGAACCTGCTGAAGGATCTGACTACCGACGAGGCCAACTTCGAGGTGCGATACCGGAGGAGGGCGAGGAACCCGCTCGAGTGCCACGCAGTCCTTCGGGTCTCACCCGCCCTGTGGAACAGGATGACATCAGCCGGCAGGATTTATATAGACCTGCAAAGAGTCAAAGTAGAAGACCAGTCGCCATTAGTGCAGTGCACTAGGTGCCTGGCATGCGGTCATGGACGCAAGCAGTGCACTGAACAGACCGATCGGTGCCATCACTGCGGTGGCGACCACTTAAAGGCGGACTGCCCGCAAGCGACGGCAGGCCAGGCTCCTACCTGCAAAAACTGCGCTATGGCAAAGATGGGCAATACTAAACACTCGGTCTACAGCTCTGAATGTCCTACTCGAGCTAAATGGGACGCCATAGCACGCTCATCAGTGTCGTATTGCTAAAGGCAACAAGGGGAACCCACGGACGGCCAGTCAATTTAATAGTATATCCGCTGCCAATCGTACACGGGACAACGACCCATCGGCTGGTGCTGCCGCTAGCCACTTCTACACAGTTGCACAAGCCAACTTGCAACGCAAACAGCTCGCGACAGTAGAATTTATGCTGGAAGCTGAAAAACGCAAAATGGCTTTCGCACTGATCCAAGAGCCTTACGTTGGAGGGTCAGGAGAGTTGAAGGCGTACGGGGGAGCCAGGGTCTACCAGTTTGCTGGTCGCGGTGATGGACCAGTGAAGGCAGCGGTGGTCGTATTTGACGAGAACATCATGGTCACTCAGTGCACACGACACACTACCAACAACATAGCGGCTGTCACGTTGCGGACTAGAGACTGGGAGATCTTGGCTATCTCATTTTACTTTGAGCCGGACCAACCCATTGAGCCCTACTTACTGCGCATCGAAAATACCGTCCAGAGCGCAAACTGCACAAAAGTGGTGGTAGGAGGAGACTCCAACGCCAAAAATCCGTGGTGGGGTGGCAGTAAAATAGACAGAAGAGGGGAGGAGATGATGGGCACGCTGGATGAACTGGGTCTTCACGTCTTAAATAACGGTGAAACGCCAACTTTTGATACCATCCGTGGCGGTCAGCGATATACCAGCTTTGTGGACATTACTGCTTGTAGTGAGGATCTGCTGGATCTCGTAGAAGATTGGCGCGTAGTGGAGGACCTGACGGGGTCGGACCACAACGGCATAGTGTTCAAGATAAATCTTAAGAAATCCAAGGGAATAACAATAGAAAGAACAACTAGAAAATTTAATACAAAAAAGGCTAATTGGGATCAATTTGATATCAAATTGGAACAATTAAAAATAACCAATAACATTACTTTAGATTCAGTGGACAAAATTATTAATAAACCAGATATAGATCAATTAATTCAAAAACTTTCAGATATCATCACAGTTACTTGCCATAGTACAATTCCCATTAAAAAAGCTAAACAAAGAACCACTGTGCCGTGGTGGTCCGAGGAACTGCGTGTCATGAAGTGCGCAGTTGCTACAAGCAGGCGTAGAATCAAAAGCGCCAGGCCAGTCCGCAGAGAACAGTTGGTAACCGAATACCTGAGGACCAAGGACGCATACGAACAGGCAGCAAAGGAAGCCCAAACTAAGAGCTGGAAGGAGTTCTGCAAAAAACAAGACAAAGAAACAGTGTGGGACGGAATCTACCGCATTATCAGGAACACGGCTAAACGGGTAGAGGATGTACCGCTCCATAGAGCTGGTCAACAACTGAGCCTAGAGGAATCGGCACAATTACTGGTGGAGACATTCTATCCTGAGGACACTGAAGAGGGAGAGAGCTCTGATCATCTTCTAATTAGGCGCCTGGCTGAGTTGGCGAATACGTCGACGCATAGTAGTTATGAAGACTCGGTATTCACAACGGAAGAGCTACGAACGGCGACCATGAGCTTCAACCCAAAGAAGGCCCCTGGTGCCGATGGCTTCACAGCGGATATCTGCTCCAGGGTGATTCTCAGCGACATAAACTTACACCTAGCCATCCTAAATAAATGTTGGCTATTATCGCATTTTCCGGGAGCTTGGAAGGCAGCCACAGTAGTCGTCCTCAGAAAACCTGGCAAAGCGGACTACTCGAGCCCTAAATCCTATAGACCCATCGGATTGTTGCCGATAATGGGCAAAATACTCGAAAAAATGCTGGTCAAAAGATTAATGTGGCACTTGGTGCCGCGAATTAGCTGTCGGCAATATGGCTTTATGCCACAGCGCGGAACCGAGGACGCCCTCTATGACCTAATGGCACATGTGAGAGGTGAGCTTGCTAAAGGCAAACTTATCACAATGGTGTCGTTGGACATAGAGGGGGCCTTCGACAGTGCTTGGTGGCCAAAAATTAAGGTCAGATTGTCTGAAGAAGAGTGCCCAGAACCACTCCGTAAGATTATGCACAGCTACCTTTGTGACAGAACAATAAACTTGAGATACGCTGGCTACCAGAAGAGCAAACAAACCAATAAAGGTTGTGTCCAAGGCTCTATAGGCGGCCCAATACTTTGGAACCTCATTCTGGACCCGCTGCTTCGGAGCCTGGGAGGGCCGGGAGTACATTGTCAAGCGTTTGCTGACGATGTGGTCCTGGTGTTCTCGGCAGACGAGGCAGTGGATATCCAGAGACGGGGTAATGCCGCTCTCGAGCATGTCCGAGCGTGGGGTGTTGCAAATAAGCTGAAATTCGCACCTCATAAAACTAACGCAATGGTCATTACTAGAAAGCTTAAATACGACACCCCGCGTCTGGTCATGGGCGGGATAGACATTGCCCTGTCCAGGGAGATCAAACTATTGGGTCTAACTATTGATGCTGGCCTGACGTTTAATGCTCATGTTGCAAATGTGAGCAACAAAGCATTAAGCGTCTGGAAGCAGCTCACCAAAGCAGCCAAAACCAGCTGGGGCTTACATCCGGAAATTGTAAAAACCATCTACAATGCTGCCATTGTTCCAGTCATTACATACGCTGCAAGCGCATGGGCAGATCAGTCAAATAAGGTGATGACTAAGAAAAGGCTCAACATAGTCCAGCGACCCTTTGCACAAAGAATTTGCAAGGCGTACAAAACGGTCTCGCTCCATGCGTCCCTTGTGCTTGCCGGAATACTGCCGCTCGACATTCTTATTAGAGAAAATGCCTCTCTGTATGAATACAGACGGGGTCTTCGGCAAGCGCAAGATGACGTGGAGATTGAGACCCAGGTACCTTATGCAGGAAAGCTTCATCCAGCTAAGCATATAAAGCGGGAATTCATTGCTATACATACCAACGAAGACCTCATGGTAAATGTAAGCGGTGCAGTAAAAATCTTCACAGACGGGAGTAAGATCGAGGGCAAAGTTGGAGCCTCATTATCCGTATGGCATAATGGGGTGGAAACTGGTGCCCGTAAATTCAAGCTCTCGTCATACTGCACCGTTTACCAGGCCGAATTGTTCGCCATATGCGAGGCATCGTGGGTGGCTCGCAAAGGGAAAGACGCTGAATATGCGATACTTAGCGACTCCAGATCTGCTCTTGAAACAGTCTCCAACAGCAACTCCCTCCATCCCCTAGCTTTAAAAATAAGAGCAAACTTTGACAAATGCGAAATGCAAAACAAAGTTGTGTCCTTATTTTGGATTAAAGCACATGCGGGAATCGACGGGAACGAGAGAGCCGATCAACTGGCAAAAGAAGCTGCGACACGAAGCAAAACTAAGCCTAACTACGACAAGTGCCCAATCTCTTACATCAAAAGACAGCTGAAACAGGATGCTGTGAACGAATGGAACAAAAGATACCAAAGCTCGGAGGTGGCAAGAGTAACTAAAATATTTCTTCCAGACGCTATCGAGGCCCATTCTATAATTAAGAACCTCCCAATCGATATGATTTTGACACAAGTTTTAACGGGGCACGGTGGGTTCTCTTCATACTTAAATCGCTTTAAGTGTAAGGAGAGCCCATCGTGCACCTGTGACACAAACACTCCCGAAACACTACCACACATTCTCTTTGACTGCCCTGCTAACATGATAGATAAATTTAACCTAGAACAAGAACTAGGCATCGAGGTTAAGGAGAGTAGCGCTAACATTCTAATTAAGGACAAAAACTGTCAAAAACTATTCTTAAAATATTGTGTAAAAATGGCAAAACGAGCTATTGAAAGAAATAAAACTTAGTTATTATAT
>OY720183.1:18826374-18838874 GCA_963082885.1 Parascotia fuliginaria | reverse complement strand
AACCTAACCTAACCTAACCTAACCTAACCTAACCTAACCTAACCTAACCTAACCTAACCTAACCTAACCTAACCTAACCTAACCTAACCTAACCTAACCTAACCTAACCTAACCTAACCTAACCTAACCTAACCTAACCTAACCTAACCTAACCTAACCTAACCTAACCTAACCTAACCTAACCTAACCTAACCTAACCTAACCTAACCTAACCTAACCTAACCTAACCTAACCTAACCTAACCTAACCTAACCTAACCTAACCTAACCTAACCTAACCTAACCTAACCTAACCTAACCTAACCTAACCTAACCTAACCTAACCTAACCTAACCTAACCTAACCTAACCTAACCTAACCTAACCTAACCTAACCTAACCTAACCTAACCTAACCTAACCTAACCTAACCTAACCTAACCTAACCTAACCTAACCTAACCTAACCTAACCTAACCTAACCTAACCTAACCTAACCTAACCTAACCTAACCTAACCTAACCTAACCTAACCTAACCTAACCTAACCTAACCTAACCTAACCTAACCTAACCTAACCTAACCTAACCTAACCTAACCTAACCTAACCTAACCTAACCTAACCTAACCTAACCTAACCTAACCTAACCTAACCTAACCTAACCTAACCTAACCTAACCTAACCTAACCTAACCTAACCTAACCTAACCTAACCTAACCTAACCTAACCTAACCTAACCTAACCTAACCTAACCTAACCTAACCTAACCTAACCTAACCTAACCTAACCTAACCTAACCTAACCTAACCTAACCTAACCTAACCTAACCTAACCTAACCTAACCTAACCTAACCTAACCTAACCTAACCTAACCTAACCTAACCTAACCTAACCTAACCTAACCTAACCTAACCTAACCTAACCTAACCTAACCTAACCTAACCTAACCTAACCTAACCTAACCTAACCTAACCTAACCTAACCTAACCTAACCTAACCTAACCTAACCTAACCTAACCTAACCTAACCTAACCTAACCTAACCTAACCTAACCTAACCTAACCTAACCTAACCTAACCTAACCTAACCTAACCTAACCTAACCTAACCTAACCTAACCTAACCTAACCTAACCTAACCTAACCTAACCTAACCTAACCTAACCTAACCTAACCTAACCTAACCTAACCTAACCTAACCTAACCTAACCTAACCTAACCTAACCTAACCTAACCTAACCTAACCTAACCTAACCTAACCTAACCTAACCTAACCTAACCTAACCTAACCTAACCTAACCTAACCTAACCTAACCTAACCTAACCTAACCTAACCTAACCTAACCTAACCTAACCTAACCTAACCTAACCTAACCTAACCTAACCTAACCTAACCTAACCTAACCTAACCTAACCTAACCTAACCTAACCTAACCTAACCTAACCTAACCTAACCTAACCTAACCTAACCTAACCTAACCTAACCTAACCTAACCTAACCTAACCTAACCTAACCTAACCTAACCTAACCTAACCTAACCTAACCTAACCTAACCTAACCTAACCTAACCTAACCTAACCTAACCTAACCTAACCTAACCTAACCTAACCTAACCTAACCTAACCTAACCTAACCTAACCTAACCTAACCTAACCTAACCTAACCTAACCTAACCTAACCTAACCTAACCTAACCTAACCTAACCTAACCTAACCTAACCTAACCTAACCTAACCTAACCTAACCTAACCTAACCTAACCTAACCTAACCTAACCTAACCTAACCTAACCTAACCTAACCTAACCTAACCTAACCTAACCTAACCTAACCTAACCTAACCTAACCTAACCTAACCTAACCTAACCTAACCTAACCTAACCTAACCTAACCTAACCTAACCTAACCTAACCTAACCTAACCTAACCTAACCTAACCTAACCTAACCTAACCTAACCTAACCTAACCTAACCTAACCTAACCTAACCTAACCTAACCTAACCTAACCTAACCTAACCTAACCTAACCTAACCTAACCTAACCTAACCTAACCTAACCTAACCTAACCTAACCTAACCTAACCTAACCTAACCTAACCTAACCTAACCTAACCTAACCTAACCTAACCTAACCTAACCTAACCTAACCTAACCTAACCTAACCTAACCTAACCTAACCTAACCTAACCTAACCTAACCTAACCTAACCTAACCTAACCTAACCTAACCTAACCTAACCTAACCTAACCTAACCTAACCTAACCTAACCTAACCTAACCTAACCTAACCTAACCTAACCTAACCTAACCTAACCTAACCTAACCTAACCTAACCTAACCTAACCTAACCTAACCTAACCTAACCTAACCTAACCTAACCTAACCTAACCTAACCTAACCTAACCTAACCTAACCTAACCTAACCTAACCTAACCTAACCTAACCTAACCTAACCTAACCTAACCTAACCTAACCTAACCTAACCTAACCTAACCTAACCTAACCTAACCTAACCTAACCTAACCTAACCTAACCTAACCTAACCTAACCTAACCTAACCTAACCTAACCTAACCTAACCTAACCTAACCTAACCTAACCTAACCTAACCTAACCTAACCTAACCTAACCTAACCTAACCTAACCTAACCTAACCTAACCTAACCTAACCTAACCTAACCCCCTGGTGCAGTGCTCTCGGTGTCTAGGATACGGGCACACAAGGCGGCTGTGTCAGGACGCTGAGGACGTGTGCAGTCATTGTGGGGGGCCGCATCGCAAAGACGCGTGCAAGGAGAGGCTTGCGGAGCGGCCCTCCTGCTGCAACTGCACAAAGGCCGGGTGTCCTGACACAGGGCACAACGCCTTTGACTCCCAGTGCCCAGTCAGGCGGAAGTGGGACACCTTAGCAAGGTCAGCAGTGGCCTATTGCTAAGGTGTTCCATTGGAGCGAGGCTGCCGATGCACAGCCCAGATGCACAAGCTTGCCGTGCGTTGTCCAATTGTGCATACTGTACGGACCGCACTCTACATTCACCAGCACCGCACCACGGCGCAGTCCAGGACCTGCACGGCTCTGTCTCTTGGACTACATTATAACCAATGCAAGCCAGAGAAGAGTTCCGTTAGCAGTCTCCCTCCGTTTCGAGGGAGAAGTTGGCAAAGCGCCGTGGTCGGCCCACAGTGTCGGTCTGTGCAGTGTGCACAGTGGAGGGGTACTCGTTTTTGTTGTTAAGTTATGTTCTGTGTCGGCCTTCTGTTGTGTTGTCGTTTTGTTGAGTTGTATGCTTTCTTTGCATCGAGTAGGGAATTGTTCGAACTCTGCACTACAGTGCAGCGGCGGCTTCCGAACTTGCAAACTAAGATTGCACTTTTGCAAACACGTCCTGCACTGTAGTGCAGACTTAGTGGGAAAATATTATGTGTTTATTTGTTAAGTTATTAATTGTGTAAATTTATCCGTTAATTTTAGAATAATAATAAAATAAATTTTTCAAATAAAAACTTAAAATTAATAAATATTTCTTTATACAATATATATTCTAAAACATTGTAAAAATAAAATAAAAAATCAGTTTTATAGTGACGACAAAATACTGTTAATTAAAATGTAAGTTTAAAATAGAATAAGGCAAAAAATTTGTAACTAAAATTGTAAATAAAAATAGTAATACCCCTAAACCCTACCTAAACAAAACCAATAATTAAGCAATGAAAATATATTAGAAAGCAAGGGCTCCGATTATGTTGGAGGATCAGTTGGCCGGCCGCACTTAAGTGCGGTCATAAAAAAAAAAAAAAAAAAAAAAAAAAAAAAAAAAAAAAAAAACCTAACCTAACCTAACCTAACCTAACCTAACCTAACCTAACCTAACCTAACCTAACCTAACCTAACCTAACCTAACCTAACCTAACCTAACCTAACCTAACCTAACCTAACCTAACCTAACCTAACCTAACCTAACCTAACCTAACCTAACCTAACCTAACCTAACCTAACCTAACCTAACCTAACCTAACCTAACCTAACCTAACCTAACCTAACCTAACCTAACCTAACCTAACCTAACCTAACCTAACCTAACCTAACCTAACCTAACCTAACCTAACCTAACCTAACCTAACCTAACCTAACCTAACCTAACCTAACCTAACCTAACCTAACCTAACCTAACCTAACCTAACCTAACCTAACCTAACCTAACCTAACCTAACCTAACCTAACCTAACCTAACCTAACCTAACCTAACCTAACCTAACCTAACCTAACCTAACCTAACCTAACCTAACCTAACCTAACCTAACCTAACCTAACCTAACCTAACCTAACCTAACCTAACCTAACCTAACCTAACCTAACCTAACCTAACCTAACCTAACCTAACCTAACCTAACCTAACCTAACCTAACCTAACCTAACCTAACCTAACCTAACCTAACCTAACCTAACCTAACCTAACCTAACCTAACCTAACCTAACCTAACCTAACCTAACCTAACCTAACCTAACCTAACCTAACCTAACCTAACCTAACCTAACCTAACCTAACCTAACCTAACCTAACCTAACCTAACCTAACCTAACCTAACCTAACCTAACCTAACCTAACCTAACCTAACCTAACCTAACCTAACCTAACCTAACCTAACCTAACCTAACCTAACCTAACCTAACCTAACCTAACCTAACCTAACCTAACCTAACCTAACCTAACCTAACCTAACCGAGTCTCGTTGCACCCGTTGTCGAGAACGCCACGTTTTTATGCAGTTCCGCATTTTAAAAATTCAATTTAGTGGTTTTTTCTTATCGGATTAACAAGTGCTATATACCGATAGAAGCGCGCCGACGCGACGCACGCGACTAAATTTCCGGTTAAGTGATATGACACATGTGCAAAAAGTTATTAAAGAAAAACAGTGTGTTGTGGAAATATAACCTTCAAAAATAAGTGTTTACACGCGACGCTGCCCAAACGGGCTAACAATTTCATACTTTTAAAGTGCGAAGTGCTGTGAAAAAGTGACCTTCAAGTGCCTGCCCATCGAAAGGATTTTTCACACGCTTTTCCGGAAAGTTATTCCGGAAAAACCTAAAAGCACGTGGTCACGAGGTTGGTGAAGGAGACGTCGCAGGAACGTGGTTTTTTGGTGACAGAGGCAGGACCTCACGACAACTCTTCTGCCGAAGAAAGAAAAATTTTATCACGCCCAGGAGTGCAGATATAAGCAGTCAAAGATCTAAACTTTGACCTGAAATACCATCGAAACTTCAGGCAGGACCCCCACTTTTTCCTCGGGATTTGGCTGCGCGCTCACCTGGAAAAGAACATTAATGTAAGTTAGAATTAAATAAGTAGTTAGATTATAATATAAATAAGAAAATAAAATTTTATTAGCTTTTTAAATATTTTGTTAAAGAAAAATAAAACTTTTTAAAATTTTAATATTGTAATTGATAGAACTTTTTATTACGCTAATTTAGATATTTTTAGATTATTTTTATGATTATTATTAACAAAGTTATAGATTTTTAAGTGTTTTTTATAGATAAAATTAAAATAAATAGAAATACATACAATATTACTTTAGAAATAGCCTTAGGACACATATACGGTCTATTTTGAGCCCAAGCTCGCGCCTGATAACCCTAAAATTAACTAAAATCAAAATTTTCGGCCATCTTGGTTTTTAGGTTCCAAACTTTAAATAGAGATAACTTTGGCTATATAGGGCGCAGCAAGGTGCGGTTTTCTTGGAAGTGTTTAGGTCTGGAGCCGGCATCGTCCTATACCACTTTCAGGAATTTTCAGGACCTGAAAATTTTCAGTGCTGAAACCCCTTGGAGGACGTGGGGGAGGTCAGGCCAGAGCGGGCATCCCAAGCCGCGTCTTTCTGCGGCAACTGGTTGCGGAGTTACAGGCGATACACGCCTCATTTTGACAGCTCGGCGGCCATCTTGCTAATCTTTAGTGCCGCATAGCTCCGCTCCTGGGGGTCGTGGAAGAGTGCGGTTTGCTTCTCACTGCTCAGGGGCGATACCTCTGCCTTGCCCAATAGGTTTCAGCAATTTTCAGGCTGAAAATTTTCAGGCTCCTGAAAGTGGTCTCGCGGGTTAGAGCGGGGCGAGAGGGACCAGATAAACCCAAACTCGCGTGCTCTGCCACCACCGTGGGGAAAGTTACGGCCGGTCAAAGTTTGAGTTTGACCAGTCAAAACATTCTTTGACCGGAATTAACTCCAGAACCGGAGGTCGCAGAGCTCTCGGGTTTCTTCCAAAAGTGTTGCGAAGCCCTCCTTTACCTTCCTGTAAATTCTGGTGGAGATCGGACTGTCAAAAATTTTAAGCTCAAAAACCATTACCACCCGATAGGACTCGCCGAGACACTTCAGAGGAACCTAAGCACGACTATTTTCGGCTGGACGGTTCCGGAGAAAACCTAGAGTAACCACATTTCGACCGCCATCTTAGAAATTTTTGTGCTCGGTTATCTCCGGAACCCCTTGGGCTGGGGTGGTCGAGTTTGGGTTTGTTAGAACCGGCTCGGGGAGAGCTATCGAGTGAGTTATATAATATAGCTCTACATAGAGAAAAAATTTTCTTGACTCTCCTTTTACGGGATCCGACGAAAAATTTTGACATCCGAACCCCAGGACCGTAGGTCAATAGACCTAGCATAGGGCAGAACAGAGTTGAGAAACTCTACATACTATTTTATAAGCTGTAAAAAAAAAAAAAAATTTTTTTGACCCATTTCTTTTCCCTTTTTTGACTTTTATACACTTTTTTATACAATTTACACCTAGTTTAAGTATTACATTGACAAACGGCAGGCCACCTGTCAATCTTACTTTCTTGTTTGTTGTTTTATTTGACCCACCAAACAATACATTGGTGGAACCATTTACTTATTTACACTTCTTTTTTGTTATATCACGTTAATGTGTAATTGACTGAACGGGACTCGCTACAATACTGCGGATAGGTTGTTCGTGTTAATTTGACTACTTACGACAGTAACACACCACCAGCGCTGTCAGAACTGCAACCAATAGTACACTGGGCAGATACTCCAAATTTAATCTATTTAGTTACTTGTTTAATTGCACTCTCTACTTTATATACAACCTAAACCTAATCCTATTCGACTCAACGTAGAGTCAAATCCCAGACTCAAACTTTTTCCCTTCAAACCTACGCCCTATACACGTACGGTTGAAGCGAGCAACCAACAAAAATGTTCGGATACCACACCCCCGACCCAAAAAAGATCATGACGGCAACCTGCAAATCGCCGAAACACGGCCATGACGGTGCAGGAGTGAGCACTGCTGAGGCAGTGGGACCCGCCACAGTTCGCCGTAGCATTGGGGAGATTGAGGCTCGGCTAACGCCGCCCATCCCTACACCGAGAGCAAGTCAGGAGACCAAGCCTGGGGCAAAAACGGCTCCTGCGGGCAAACCTGCTCCACAAAAAGGTAAAGTGCAGGCGACTGCGTCAACATCGGCACCCTGTCCCGCAAGTGTTATATCACCAAAGCGGGCCCCAGCATATACAAACAGGGTTGACGACGCCAGAGCCTGCCTAAAAAGGGCCAAACAGCACCTCAACGCCAGCCGGAATATAAAATCAGAGATAAAGTTCGAAGTGAATGAGGCAATAGAAAGGCTCTACAGCCTGGTAAAGGAGGCGGAAGCGGCAAAGGAAAAGACATGCAAATGTGCAGAGACCAAAGAACAGGAAAGAAAAGACAAAGAAGAGAAGAAGGTAGAAACACCATTACCAGGATGGGAAGAAGCTATGAAAACACAAATAAAAGAACATAGCAAGTTACTGAAGGAAAGTAAGGAAGAGATGGGGAAGCTGACGGACATACTACGTACCCAGCAAAAAGATCTGCAGGAGGGTAGGATGTCCTACGCAAGTGTGGTAGCTGGAATATCGGGTAAAAATCACCCAGAAAACACTGCCATGCATTCCCTAATCATTACCTCACGGGACGAAAGGGACACGGGAGAACAGGTATATGATAAGATTAGAGAGGTAGTGAAAGCAAAGGAAGATGGAGTAAGAATAGACAGCATACGAAAGGCAAAAGATAGAAAAATCATAGTTGGCTGTAAAAATCAAGAGGAAATAAGGAAAGTAAGGGACAGAATAAAGGACGGGAATAGAAGTCTGGAAGTGGAAGAGGTAAAAAATAAAGACCCGCTGATAATTTTCTATGGTGTCCTCCAGGTAAACACCGACGAGGACATCGTAAAAGCAGTACGGGCGCAAAATGGGCACCTACTGGGGGACGTGAACGAGGAGGACTACCGCATTGAGGTCCGCTACAGACGGAGGGCCAGAAACCCGCTTACGTCCCACGTGGTTGCCCGAGTCTCGCCGCCAGTATGGAAACGCCTTACGGACGCAGGGGCTGCTCATATTGACATGCAGAGGGTGCGGGTTGCTGACCAGTCCCCCCTAATACAGTGCTCGCGCTGCCTGGGGTACGGACACGGGAAGCGTTTCTGCACTGGAACGGTCGACCTGTGCAGCCACTGCGGAGGTCCCCATCTTCGCACAGAATGCGCCGACTGGCTGGCGGAGGCCATCCCGAATTGCATCAATTGCAGCAAAGCTAAGTTAAGCGGAAAAGAGCATAGTGCCTTTAGCAGCGAATGCCCGGTGAGGCGCAAGTGGGAAGCACTAGCGAGGTCCACCGTGGCGTACTGCTAAGGGCACCCCGGGATACCCCATTCTGCAGGCAAACCTGGGGCGAAAACAGCTGGCGACTGAGGAACTCTTCTTGGAGGCGGGGAGGAGAAAGGCTGCAATCGCACTCCTGCAGGAACCATATGTTGGCAAAGCTAAAAAACTTAAGACATATAGGAACACCAGGGTCTTTCAGAACTCGTGTCAGCAAGAGGGTACCGTAAAGTCGGCCATCGCAGTCTTCGACTCAACATTAGATATCACACAGTACCCGGAACTCACCACCAACAACATCGCGGTGGTGGGGATAAAGACCCGAGTCTGGCAGATCACCCTAGTCTCGATCTACTTGGAAGGCGATAAGCCAATCGAGGAGGACCTGGAACACCTTGGTAGAATAGCCAGAGAACTCGGCCCCAGGAGACTCCTCATCGGAGGAGATAGTAATGCTTGGAATATCTGGTGGGGTAGTGCAAGAACGGACTCGAGAGGAGAAGAGCTCAGAGGCTTTCTGGACGAGAGAAACTTTCAGGTACTCAACAATGGCTCAATACCAACATTTGACTGCGTCAGAGGCGGCAAACGTTTTAGCAGCCACGTGGACATAACCGTCTGCTCTGCAGATCTGGTCGCCCTGGTGGAGGACTGGGAAGTCGTCGACAATCTCACGAGCTCGGATCACAACGGCATTACACTGAATTTACGCCTACAGAAATCGATAGGTACACAAATATCAAGAACCACCCGTCTCTACAACACAAGAAAGGCAAATTGGACTCAGTTTCATGAGAAACTGACCCAATTAAGGGCAATGAACAGGTTAACAGAGACGGACATACAGAACATACAGAACACAGAACAAATAGAACAAACAGTAGATAGGTACACAAAAGCAATAACACAAACATGTAAACACACAATAAGACAACACAAACACTTACCTTGCCGTGGTGGTCCGAGGAACTCGCAGAGATGAAGAAAGAAGTCACCACCAGGAAGCGAAGAATCAGGTGCGCAGCTCCAGCGCGCAGGTCCTGGGTCGTTGGAGAGTACCTGAAAAAGAAGGAAGAATATGAAGCAGAGGCAAACAAGGCACGCATAAAAAGCTGGAAGGACTTCTGCGGGAAACAGGATAGGGAAGGAGTATGGGACGGCATATACAGGGTAATCGGAAGAACTAGAGTCAGGGAGGAGGAGGTGCCGCTCCAGGTTGAGGGAATAGTGTTGGACGCGAAAGGTTCAGCGAAGGCTTTGGCAGAGACCTTCTTTCCTGAAGACCTGAGAGAAAGCGACAACACCGAACACCGCAAGATCCGAGAAGAAGCGGAGAAGGATGACGGGACGCAAGGTGGACCTTGCGATCCACCATTCACAGCAACCGAACTCCGACTTGCGGTAAATTCCTTCAACCCGAAGAAGGCCCCCGGTTCTGACGGTTTCACAGCGGACATATGCAGGGAAGTGGTTCAAAACGCCCCGAGTGAGTTCCTCGGACTGCTCAACAAGTGTCTGGAGCACGGCCACTTCCCCGCACGCTGGAAAACAGCAACCGTGATTGCCCTGAGAAAGCCAGGAAAGGACAGCTACACCGCCCCTAAGTCGTACAGACCCATTGGGCTCCTCCCGGTGTTAGGCAAAATCTTCGAGAAGATGCTGGTGACTCGACTCAAGTTCCACCTCCTGCCGAGGATGAGTACTCGCCAGTTTGGCTTCATGCCCCAGAAAAGCACCGAGGACTCCCTCTATACACTAATGCAGCATATCCGCTCAAAGATTAAAGCCAAGAAGTTAGTAACGTTGGTATCTTTGGATATAGAGGGAGCTTTCGATAGCGCATGGTGGCCGGCTATCAAGGTCAGACTGGCTGAGGAAAAGTGTCCGGCAAACTTGAGAAGGGTTATCAGCAGCTACCTTCGAAATCGAAGCATCACTTTGCGGTACGCCGGTGAGGAATACGCTAGGGAGACGGAGAAAGGCTGCGTCCAAGGCTCCATAGGCGGTCCCATATTCTGGAACTTGCTGCTGGACCCCCTGCTGAAACGCATAGAGGATAGTGGAGAGTACGCACAGGCATTCGCAGACGATGTCGTCCTCATCTTCGATGGGGACACCACGCAGGATGTCCAGAGGCGTGCCAATGCTACACTTGAGCAAGTGCGAGCATGGGGAACAAAGAATAAGTTGAGGTTTGCCCCGCACAAAACAATGGCCATGGTTATTACAAGGAAGCTGAAGTACGACACCCCACGGCTGACCATGGGCGGTGTTAGCATTGGCATGTCTACGGAGATCAAGCTGTTGGGAGTAACCATCGACGAGGGACTGACTTTCAACACCCACGCTGCGAATGTCTGCAGGAAAGCGTTAATCTTCTACAATCAGCTAGCGAGAGCGGCTAGGGTCCAGTGGGGCCTGCAACCCGAGGTCATCCGGACTATATATACAGCAGTTGTAGAACCGACAATAATGTACGCAGCGAGTGCATGGGCTACAGCGACTAAAAAGATAGGAATAAAAAAGGAGTTCGATGCGGTACAACGTGGTTTCGTGCAAAAGATAGTGAGGGCTTATAGGACAGTCTCCCTCAACTCGGCCCTACTGCTCGCCGGACTGCTCCCGTTAGATATTAGAGTCAGAGAGGCTGCCTCTCTATATGAGGAGAAAAGGGGTCACTCCCGGCGAGTAGTGGGGGACCGAGAAATTGAGGTACCGCTGCCCTACACAAACGCGCCGCACCCCGCGGACACACAGGAGGTCACGTATATCTGCCTGGCGGACAGGGCAGCATTGGAACAGCACTATGGTACCGGAACCAACATTTTCACCGATGGAAGTAAAATAGAGGGTAGAGTCGGTGCAGCGCTGTCCATTTGGGACGGCGCCGTTGAGACCGGCTCCCGCAAGTTCAAACTGGACAATTGCTGCTCTGTGTACCAGGCAGAACTCCTGGCGCTGTGGGAAGCGACAGAGGCGGCACTAAAAAGCACGAAGCCAACGTGTAATATATACAGTGACTCACGGTCCGCCCTCGACACGGTGGTCGCTACCACTTCCCTCCATCCCCTCGTTATTAAAATAAGAGCAAACTTATATAAGGCAACAATAAGTAACAAAATAATAAACTTATTTTGGATAAAGGCCCACGCGGGGATGGAGGGAAACGAAAGGGCCGATGCGCTGGCGAAGAGCGCCGCCTTGCACAGCAAGGTAAAGCCGAGATATGATAGATGTCCGGTCTCATTCGCTAAGCGACAGATCCGTTTGGATTCGCTCGACGAATGGAACCGGCGCTACCAGGGTGGCGAAACAGCATCCACCACCAAGGCGTTCTTCCCCGACGCAGCCACGGCGTACCGCATCGTTAGGAAAATACAACCTGACCAAATCCTAACCCAAGTCCTCACAGGTCACGGCGGATTCTCCTCGTACCTGCACCGCTTCAGGTGCAAGGAGAGTCCGGCGTGTATTTGTGATCCCGAAATAGAAGAAAGTGCCCTGCACGTAATTACGGACTGCCCAGTGTACGGAAGGCTTAGGTTCGACACTGAGATGGAATTAGGTAACGAAATAAAGTTAGGAAATCTAAATAGCTTAATACAAAACAAGCAAACAAGAAAAAGATTTATTGAATATTGTAAGAAAATAGCTATAAAAACAGTAAATGGCAACAAAACGAATGATAGATAAGTGGCAAATCAATTCAGTAATTATAAAATTACCGAAGATGATTAGTAATAGAAAATGTAATAGATAATAAGAAACAATATAAACATGTATGAAATAAAAAATGTAAGAAAAAATGTAAATAAGTAGTAAGATAAGATAGAATT
>OY720183.1:18818874-18823874 GCA_963082885.1 Parascotia fuliginaria | reverse complement strand
TAACCTAACCTAACCTAACCTAACCTAACCTAACCTAACCTAACCTAACCTAACCTAACCTAACCTAACCTAACCTAACCTAACCTAACCTAACCTAACCTAACCTAACCTAACCTAACCTAACCTAACCTAACCTAACCTAACCTAACCTAACCTAACCTAACCTAACCTAACCTAACCTAACCTAACCTAACCTAACCTAACCTAACCTAACCTAACCTAACCTAACCTAACCTAACCTAACCTAACCTAACCTAACCTAACCTAACCTAACCTAACCTAACCTAACCTAACCTAACCTAACCTAACCTAACCTAACCTAACCTAACCTAACCTAACCTAACCTAACCTAACCTAACCTAACCTAACCTAACCTAACCTAACCTAACCTAACCTAACCTAACCTAACCTAACCTAACCTAACCTAACCTAACCTAACCTAACCTAACCTAACCTAACCTAACCTAACCTAACCTAACCTAACCTAACCTAACCTAACCTAACCTAACCTAACCTAACCTAACCTAACCTAACCTAACCTAACCTAACCTAACCTAACCTAACCTAACCTAACCTAACCTAACCTAACCTAACCTAACCTAACCTAACCTAACCTAACCTAACCTCTAACCTAACCTAACCTAACCCACTTGCTATTTTTTGAAATTTTCTTTTGGTTTTATGTTGTTTGTTGACTAATTAGCAGGTAGTTTTTATCCCTTGGTTATACTCCAACGGGAACACGTGTCAAATTACACATCTTTCAGGACTTTAGTACATTTTGACGAAATTTTTGCAGTTTTTAATTTTTCTATAGCACTAGACCTATTCCAAATTCTTGTGAATCATTTGTTTTGGCTTGAGGACGGTGAGACCTATCTAGGGATACCTCTGGATCGTTTCTGCACCCTCTGAAACACACAAAAATAGTTAAAACAGTGGTGTCACCGCATACTTTTCAGTAAATTTTTGAACAAAGTCGCTAATAACTTTTGACCGTGAACCCTGGTGGTGTCCGGGATAGTCTCCTCGTGTAGCTGGTGATCGGCCGCGTCTTTTGACACCCCTCGCGTCCAGATCGGGCGAAGGGAACTTGAAAAATTTTGACGTTTTTGACGTTTTAGTAGACTCGTGTTCTATACACATATACATATATACATACAAAAGTCTACCTTAGGGAGCTGATGTTAGAAATTTTACTTGCTATTTTTTGAAATTTTCTTTTGGTTTTATGTTGTTTGTTGACTAATTAGCAGGTAGTTTTTATCCCTTGGTTATACTCCAACGGGAACACGTGTCAAATTACACATCTTTCAGGACTTTAGTACATTTTGACGAAATTTTTGCAGTTTTTAATTTTTCTATAGCACTAGACCTATTCCAAATTCTTGTGAATCATTTGTTTTGGCTTGAGGACGGTGAGACCTATCTAGGGATACCTCTGGATCGTTTCTGCACCCTCTGAAACACACAAAAATAGTTAAAACAGTGGTGTCACCGCATACTTTTCAGTAAATTTTTGAACAAAGTCGCTAATAACTTTTGACCGTGAACCCTGGTGGTGTCCGGGATAGTCTCCTCGTGTAGCTGGTGATCGGCCGCGTCTTTTGACACCCCTCGCGTCCAGATCGGGCGAAGGGAACTTGAAAAATTTTGACGTTTTTGACGTTTTAGTAGACTCGTGTTCTATACACATATACATATATACATACAAAAGTCTACCTTAGGGAGCTGATGTTAGAAATTTTACTTGCTATTTTTTGAAATTTTCTTTTGGTTTTATGTTGTTTGTTGACTAATTAGCAGGTAGTTTTTATCCCTTGGTTATACTCCAACGGGAACACGTGTCAAATTACACATCTTTCAGGACTTTAGTACATTTTGACGAAATTTTTGCAGTTTTTAATTTTTCTATAGCACTAGACCTATTCCAAATTCTTGTGAATCATTTGTTTTGGCTTGAGGACGGTGAGACCTATCTAGGGATACCTCTGGATCGTTTCTGCACCCTCTGAAACACACAAAAATAGTTAAAACAGTGGTGTCACCGCATACTTTTCAGTAAATTTTTGAACAAAGTCGCTAATAACTTTTGACCGTGAACCCTGGTGGTGTCCGGGATAGTCTCCTCGTGTAGCTGGTGATCGGCCGCGTCTTTTGACACCCCTCGCGTCCAGATCGGGCGAAGGGAACTTGAAAAATTTTGACGTTTTTGACGTTTTAGTAGACTCGTGTTCTATACACATATACATATATACATACAAAAGTCTACCTTAGGGAGCTGATGTTAGAAATTTTACTTGCTATTTTTTGAAATTTTCTTTTGGTTTTATGTTGTTTGTTGACTAATTAGCAGGTAGTTTTTATCCCTTGGTTATACTCCAACGGGAACACGTGTCAAATTACACATCTTTCAGGACTTTAGTACATTTTGACGAAATTTTTGCAGTTTTTAATTTTTCTATAGCACTAGACCTATTCCAAATTCTTGTGAATCATTTGTTTTGGCTTGAGGACGGTGAGACCTATCTAGGGATACCTCTGGATCGTTTCTGCACCCTCTGAAACACACAAAAATAGTTAAAACAGTGGTGTCACCGCATACTTTTCAGTAAATTTTTGAACAAAGTCGCTAATAACTTTTGACCGTGAACCCTGGTGGTGTCCGGGATAGTCTCCTCGTGTAGCTGGTGATCGGCCGCGTCTTTTGACACCCCCTCGCGTCCAGATCGGGCGAAGGGAACCTGAAAAATTGCCCGCCCAAACCCACCCTTTATTGATTTAAGATTACGACAGTAAGTTTTTGAAGAATACACCTCACATAGGGGCAATATAAGAAATTTTAACGGAAAAATTTAGTATCAAATTTTTATATTTTTTGTATTGTGTCATTTTTTTTGTGTTATTGTTGTTGTTTTGACTATTCTCCGACTGCTGGTTAAGCATTGTTTTACAACATTAGTATTTTTAATTATTTTATATTGACTATTTTAAATTGACAAAGTTGGTATTTTATTAATCCTATATTTATAATTTTATTATTTATTACCTTTATTGACAAATTTATTCTATTATTTTACTTATTTAATTTAATTGTTTAACTTGTGGTTTATTGACTACAAGTTACTTAGGTTAATTGTGTTGTCTTTTGCTATTGCATTTTAATTGTTTATTCGTAAATTCTAATTATCATTATTAATTATTAATTTATACTTTTACAACTTTTACAAACTTTTGTTTTAATTTGATTGATTGTTTTTAAAAAGTTAGGCTCACCATGTTCGGCTTCCGTACTCCTACTAAAGAGCCCAGCACGTCGCAGACGGCGGCTCCTGTGGCGACCGGTTCCGGGGTAGCGCAGGTCAGGCGCAGCGTGGGGGAGATCGAGTCGAAGCTGAGGTCTTCGACTTCGCCTCCCCTAAAAACCACTGCGCCGAAAAACAAGGCTGCCCCGGCTCCGGTCGTCAAGGAGCCGAAACAGAAATACACCAGCCGTCTTGCGGAGGCCAAGGCGTTGTTGATAAGGGCTAAAACCCAAATCAACAACAGCCGCAACCTCCGCACGGACATCAAAAACGACGTGCTGGAGGCCGTTGACCGGCTTTATCAGATCGTGAAGGAGCAGGCGGCCGAACGTGGTGAGAAGGTTGAGTCAGCGATTAGGGATCCCGTGGCCAAGGATCACCAGATTGAGAGGTCGACTAGTGAGGCAACACTTATGGAGAAGCTAGTAGAACACGGAAAACTATTAGAGGAAAGTAAGAAGGAAATGGTTGGCCTCAGGGAGGCCCTGCGGCAAGCACCGGTGTCCTACGCGAGTGCAGTGGCCGGACCCCCGAAGCCCCAAGCTTGGGGAGCGTCGGCCATGCACTCGATCGTAATTAAGTCGACAGACGGAATGGACACCGGTGACCAGGTACTTGAAAAAATTAGATGCGCCGCAGAGGCCATAAAGGAGGGAGTGCAAGTGGATCGAATCCGCAAAATAAAGGACCAGAGAGTCATTCTGGGCTGTGCATCGGCGGAGGAGCTGGAGCGTGTAAAGGCCAAGCTCCAGGCAAATGGCAAGAACCTGAGCGTCGAGAGCATTGCAGGCAGGGACCCGCTGATTGTCCTTAAGGACGTTATGTCCTATAACACCGACGAGGAGGTGCTTAGGGCGCTTAGGGCGCAGAACAAGCACCTCCTCAAGGACATCAGCGGGGACGATGACCGGATGGAGGTCCGATATCGGAAAAGGACCAGGAACCCGTTGGTGGCCCACATCGTGGTGAAGGTGTCGCCTCGGTTGTGGGGCCGCCTGACGGGGGCCGGGGCCGTCCATGTCGACCTCCAGCGGGTCAGAGTTGAGGATCAGTCCCCTCTGGTGCAGTGCTCTCGGTGCTTAGGTTACGGGCACACAAGGCGGCTGTGTCAGGACACCGAGGACGTGTGCAGCCATTGCGGGGGGCCGCATCGCAAAGATGCATGCAAGGAAAAGCTTGCGGAGCGGCCCTCCTGCTGCAATTGCACGAAGGCCGGGTGTCCTGACACAGGTCACAACGCCTTCGACACGCAGTGCCCAGTCAGGCGGAAATGGGACACCTTGGCAAGGTCGGCAGTGGCCTACTGCTAAGGTGCCCCATTGGAGCGAGGCTGCCGATGCACAGCTCAGAGAATTGTCCGTGCCGTGTGTTGTCCATCTGTGCATACTGTACAGACCGCACTCAACATTCACCAGCACCGCACCACGGCGCAGTCCAGGACCTGCACGGCCCTTTCTCTTGGACTACATTGTGATAAATGCAAGCCAGAGAAAGGTGCCGTTAGCAGTCTCCCTCCGTTTTGAGGGAGAAGTTGGCAAAGCGCCGTGGTCGGCCACAGTGTCGGTCTGTGCAGTGTGCACAGTGGAGGGGAAATTGTTGTGTTGTTATCGAATTGTGTTAGCCTACCTGTCGTGCTGTCTTTATGTTCTTATGTTTTTGTTTTTATGTCAGTTGGGTATTTGTGTATTTCGCTTG
>OY720183.1:18808874-18816374 GCA_963082885.1 Parascotia fuliginaria | reverse complement strand
CTAACCTAACCTAACCTAACCTAACCTAACCTAACCTAACCTAACCTAACCTAACCTAACCTAACCTAACCTAACCTAACCTAACCTAACCTAACCTAACCTAACCTAACCTAACCTAACCTAACCTAACCTAACCTAACCTAACCTAACCTAACCTAACCTAACCTAACCTAACCTAACCTAACCTAACCTAACCTAACCTAACCTAACCTAACCTAACCTAACCTAACCTAACCTAACCTAACCTAACCTAACCTAACCTAACCTAACCTAACCTAACCTAACCTAACCTAACCTAACCTAACCTAACCTAACCTAACCTAACCTAACCTAACCTAACCTAACCTAACCTAACCTAACCTAACCTAACCTAACCTAACCTAACCTAACCTAACCTAACCTAACCTAACCTAACCTAACCTAACCTAACCTAACCTAACCTAACCTAACCTAACCTAACCTAACCTAACCTAACCTAACCTAACCTAACCTAACCTAACCTAACCTAACCTAACCTAACCTAACCTAACCTAACCTAACCTAACCTAACCTAACCTAACCTAACCTAACCTAACCTAACCTAACCTAACCTAACCTAACCTAACCTAACCTAACCTAACCTAACCTAACCTAACCTAACCTAACCTAACCTAACCTAACCTAACCTAACCTAACCTAACCTAACCTAACCTAACCTAACCTAACCTAACCTAACCTAACCTAACCTAACCTAACCTAACCTAACCTAACCTAACCTAACCTAACCTAACCTAACCTAACCTAACCTAACCTAACCTAACCTAACCTAACCTAACCTAACCTAACCTAACCTAACCTAACCTAACCTAACCTAACCTAACCTAACCTAACCTAACCTAACCTAACCTAACCTAACCTAACCTAACCTAACCTAACCTAACCTAACCTAACCTAACCTAACCTAACCTAACCTAACCTAACCTAACCTAACCTAACCTAACCTAACCTAACCTAACCTAACCTAACCTAACCTAACCTAACCTAACCTAACCTAACCTAACCTAACCTAACCTAACCTAACCTAACCTAACCTAACCTAACCTAACCTAACCTAACCTAACCTAACCTAACCTAACCTAACCTAACCTAACCTAACCTAACCTAACCTAACCTAACCTAACCTAACCTAACCTAACCTAACCTAACCTAACCTAACCTAACCTAACCTAACCTAACCTAACCTAACCTAACCTAACCTAACCTAACCTAACCTAACCTAACCTAACCTAACCTAACCTAACCTAACCTAACCTAACCTAACCTAACCTAACCTAACCTAACCTAACCTAACCTAACCTAACCTAACCTAACCTAACCTAACCTAACCTAACCTAACCTAACCTAACCTAACCTAACCTAACCTAACCTAACCTAACCTAACCTAACCTAACCTAACCTAACCTAACCTAACCTAACCTAACCTAACCTAACCTAACCTAACCTAACCTAACCTAACCTAACCTAACCTAACCTAACCTAACCTAACCTAACCTAACCTAACCTAACCTAACCTAACCTAACCTAACCTAACCTAACCTAACCTAACCTAACCTAACCTAACCTAACCTAACCTAACCTAACCTAACCTAACCTAACCTAACCTAACCTAACCTAACCTAACCTAACCTAACCTAACCTAACCTAACCTAACCTAACCTAACCTAACCTAACCTAACCTAACCTAACCTAACCTAACCTAACCTAACCTAACCTAACCTAACCTAACCTAACCTAACCTAACCTAACCTAACCTAACCTAACCTAACCTAACCTAACCTAACCTAACCTAACCTAACCTAACCTAACCTAACCTAACCTAACCTAACCTAACCTAACCTAACCTAACCTAACCTAACCTAACCTAACCTAACCTAACCTAACCTAACCTAACCTAACCTAACCTAACCTAACCTAACCTAACCTAACCTAACCTAACCTAACCTAACCTAACCTAACCTAACCTAACCTAACCTAACCTAACCTAACCTAACCTAACCTAACCTAACCTAACCTAACCTAACCTAACCTAACCTAACCTAACCTAACCTAACCTAACCTAACCTAACCTAACCTAACCTAACCTAACCTAACCTAACCTAACCTAACCTAACCTAACCTAACCTAACCTAACCTAACCTAACCTAACCTAACCTAACCTAACCTAACCTAACCTAACCTAACCTAACCTAACCTAACCTAACCTAACCTAACCTAACCTAACCTAACCTAACCTAACCTAACCTAACCTAACCTAACCTAACCTAACCTAACCTAACCTAACCTAACCTAACCTAACCTAACCTAACCTAACCTAACCTAACCTAACCTAACCTAACCTAACCTAACCTAACCTAACCTAACCTAACCTAACCTAACCTAACCTAACCTAACCTAACCTAACCTAACCTAACCTAACCTAACCTAACCTAACCTAACCTAACCTAACCTAACCTAACCTAACCTAACCTAACCTAACCTAACCTAACCACTTGCTATTTTTTGAAATTTTCTTTTGGTTTTGTGTTGTTTGTTGACTAATTAGCAGGTAGTTTTTATCCCTTGGTTATACTCCAACGGGAACACGTGTCAAATTACACATCTTTCAGGACTTTAGTACATTTTGACGAAATTTTTGCAGTTTTTAATTTTTCTATAGCACTAGACGTATTCCAAATTCCTGTGTATCATTTGTTTTGGCTTGAGGACGGTGAGACCTATCTAGGGACACCTCTGGATCGCTTCTGCACCCTCTGAAACACACAAAAATAGTTAAAACAGTGGTGTCACCGCATACTTTTCAGTAAATTTTTGAACAAAGTCGCCAATAACTTTTGACCGTGAACCCTGGTGGTGTCCGGGATAGTCTCGTCTTGTAGCTGGTGATCAGCCGCGTCTTTTGACACCCCTCGCGTCCAGATCGGGCGAAGGGAACCTGAAAAATTTTGACGTTTTTGACGTTTTCGTAGACTCGTGTTCTATACACATATACATATATACATACAAAAGTCTACCTTAGGGAGCTGATGTTAGAAATTTTACTTGCTATTTTTTGAAATTTTCTTTTGGTTTTGTGTTGTTTGTTGACTAATTAGCAGGTAGTTTTTATCCCTTGGTTATACTCCAACGGGAACACGTGTCAAATTACACATCTTTCAGGACTTTAGTACATTTTGACGAAATTTTTGCAGTTTTTAATTTTTCTATAGCACTAGACGTATTCCAAATTCCTGTGTATCATTTGTTTTGGCTTGAGGACGGTGAGACCTATCTAGGGACACCTCTGGATCGCTTCTGCACCCTCTGAAACACACAAAAATAGTTAAAACAGTGGTGTCACCGCATACTTTTCAGTAAATTTTTGAACAAAGTCGCCAATAACTTTTGACCGTGAACCCTGGTGGTGTCCGGGATAGTCTCGTCTTGTAGCTGGTGATCAGCCGCGTCTTTTGACACCCCTCGCGTCCAGATCGGGCGAAGGGAACCTGAAAAATTTTGACGTTTTTGACGTTTACGTAGACTCGTGTTCTATACACATATACATATATACATACAAAAGTCTACCTTAGGGAGCTGATGTTAGAAATTTTACTTGCTATTTTTTGAAATTTTCTTTTGGTTTTGTGTTGTTTGTTGACTAATTAGCAGGTAGTTTTTATCCCTTGGTTATACTCCAACGGGAACACGTGTCAAATTACACATCTTTCAGGACTTTAGTACATTTTGACGAAATTTTTGCAGTTTTTAATTTTTCTATAGCACTAGACGTATTCCAAATTCCTGTGTATCATTTGTTTTGGCTTGAGGACGGTGAGACCTATCTAGGGACACCTCTGGATCGCTTCTGCACCCTCTGAAACACACAAAAATAGTTAAAACAGTGGTGTCACCGCATACTTTTCAGTAAATTTTTGAACAAAGTCGCCAATAACTTTTGACCGTGAACCCTGGTGGTGTCCGGGATAGTCTCGTCTTGTAGCTGGTGATCAGCCGCGTCTTTTGACACCCCTCGCGTCCAGATCGGGCGAAGGGAACCTGAAAATTGCCCGCCCAAACCCACCCTTTATTAATTTACAGATTACGATAGTAAAAATTTTATCTGTACACCAAACATAGGGGGCAAAACAAGAAACCTCAGCAAAAAATTTTTGAAAAATTTTATATATTGTATTGTATGACTAATACTTTTAACAGGGTCGAATTATTGTACCGTTTTATTGTTTATTGTTTGTATTTCGTCCCGACTTTTGACTATTGTCTTTTATCATTTTATTAACTTTACATTGACAATTTTACTAATTGAAATTATATTATACTGACGATTTATTATTATTTATAAATTTTTATTGACAATTTTATTTTATTACTATTTAATTTATTTATTTAACTTATGGTTTTTTGACCATAAGTTATTTAGGCTAATTGTGTTGTCCTGCTTTTGCATTTTAATTGTTTATTTTACGTTACTTTTAATAATTTATTAATCTTTATTATTATTATTATTTAATCACATAACTTATATAACTTATACAAACTTTTATTTTAATCTGATTGAGTTTTCATAAGTTAGGCTCACCATGTTCGGCTTCCGCACTCCTACAAAAGAGCCCAGCACGTCGCAGACGGCGGCTCCTGTGGCGACCGGTTCCGGGGTAGCGCAGGTCAGGCGTAGCATAGGGGAGATCGAGTCGAAGCTGAGGTCTTCGACGTCGCCTCCCCTAAAAACCGCTGCGCCGAAAAACAAGGCAGTCCCGGCTCCGGTCGTCAAGGAGCCAAAACCAAAATACACCAGCCGTCTTGCGGAGGCCAAGGCGTTGTTAATAAGGGCCAAAACCCAAATTAACAACAGCCGCAACCTCCGCACAGACATAAAAAACGACGTGCTGGAGGCCGTTGACCGGCTCTATCAACTGGTAAAGGAGCAGGCGGCCGAACGTGGTGAGAAGGTGGAGTTGAAGGCCAGTGACCCCGTGATCAAGGAAAAACAAATGGAGAGGCCAAATGAAACAGCACTCATTACAAAGTTAGAAGAGCACGGAAAGTTATTGAAGGAAAATCAAAAGGAATTAGAGGGCCTCAGAGAGGAGTTGCGCAAGGCACCGGTGTCCTATGCGAGTGCAGTGGCCGGACCCCCGAAGCCCCAAGCTTGGGGAGCGTCGGCCATGCACTCCATAGTAATAAAATCGACAGATGAAATGGACACCGGTGACCAAGTAATAGAAAAAATAAGGTGTGCCGCAGAGGCCATAAAGGAAGGAGTCCAAGTGGACAGGATTCGCAAGATTAAAGACCAGAGGGTCATTCTGGGCTGTGCGTCGGCAGAGGAGCTGGAGCGCGTGAAGGCCAAGCTCCAAAAAAGCGGCAAGGACCTACACATCGAGAGCATTGCAGGCAGGGACCCGCTGATCGTCCTAAAGGACGTTATGTCCTACAACACCGACGAGGAGGTGCTGAGGGCGCTTAAGGCGCAGAACAAGCACCTCCTCAAGGACATCAGCGGGGACGATGACCGGATGGAGGTCAGATATCGGAAGAGGACCAGGAACCCGTTGGTAGCCCACATCGTGGTGAAGGTGTCGCCTCGATTGTGGGGCTGCCTAACGGGGGCCGGGAGGCTACGGGCACACAAGGCGGCTGTGTCAGGACACAGAGGATGTGTGCAGTCATTGTGGAGGGCCGCATCGCAAAGACGCGTGCAAGGAGAAGCTTGCGGAGCGGCCCTCCTGCTGCAACTGCACAAAGGCCGGTTGTCCTGACACAGGTCACAACGCCTTTGATACGCAGTGCCCGGTCAGGCGCAAATGGGACACCTTAGCGAGGTCAGCGGTGGCCTACTGCTAAGGTGGCCCATTGGAGCGAGGCTGCCGGTGCACAGCCCAGATGCACAAGCTTGCCGTGCGTTGTCCATTTGTGCATACTGTACAGACCGCACTCTACTTTCACCAGCACCGCACCACGGCGCAGTCCAGGACCTGCACGGCTCTTTCTCTTGGACTCCATTGTAAATAATGCATGCCAGAGAAGAGTACCGTTAGCAGTCTCCCTCCGTTTTGAGGGAGAAGTTGGCAAAGCGCCGTGGTCGGCCCTTAGTGTCGGTCTGGGCAGTGTGCACAGTGGAGGGGTAATTGTTATTCTGTTTCATTATGTGTTGGCTTCTTCTTTGTGCTGTCCCTTCGTTGTGTGCTTTGTTTCGTTGTTTCTAAGTAGGGAATTTTTCAAACTCTGCACTATAGTGCAGCAGCGGCTTCTGAACTTGCAAAGTAAGCTTGCACTTTCGCAAACACGCTCTGCACTGTAGTGCAGACTCATGGTGAAAAACTTTTTGTGCTGTATTTTAGTAAGTTAATTGTTGTTATGTTTGGCCAAAACATGTAGATTATTAAGTAGGTAATTTTGTAAAATAAAAGTAAATATTAAAAAATGATAACTTATAAAATATTGTTAATTAAAAATAAATAGAAATATATATAATAATATTAGTAATAAATATAACATGTAAATAATTAAAGCACATTCCTAAATCCTAAATTAATAAAACATTATATTAAGCACATAATCCTCAACTAGCAAACCAGGACTCCGATTATGTTGGAGGATCATTTGGCCGGTCGCACCTAAGGTGCGGTCATTTAAAAAAAAAAAAAAAAAAAAAAAAAAAAAAAACCTAACCTAACCTAACCTAACCTAACCTAACCTAACCTAACCTAACCTAACCTAACCTAACCTAACCTAACCTAACCTAACCTAACCTAACCTAACCTAACCTAACCTAACCTAACCTAACCTAACCTAACCTAACCTAACCTAACCTAACCTAACCTAACCTAACCTAACCTAACCTAACCTAACCTAACCTAACCTAACCTAACCTAACCTAACCTAACCTAACCTAACCTAACCTAACCTAACCTAACCTAACCTAACCTAACCTAACCTAACCTAACCTAACCTAACCTAACCTAACCTAACCTAACCTAACCTAACCTAACCTAACCTAACCTAACCTAACCTAACCTAACCTAACCTAACCTAACCTAACCTAACCTAACCTAACCTAACCTAACCTAACCTAACCTAACCTAACCTAACCTAACCTAACCTAACCTAACCTAACCTAACCTAACCTAACCTAACCTAACCTAACCTAACCTAACCTAACCTAACCTAACCTAACCTAACCTAACCTAACCTAACCTAACCTAACCTAACCTAACCTAACCTAACCTAACCTAACCTAACCTAACCTAACCTAACCTAACCTAACCTAACCTAACCTAACCTAACCTAACCTAACCTAACCTAACCTAACCTAACCTAACCTAACCTAACCTAACCTAACCTAACCTAACCTAACCTAACCTAACCTAACCTAACCTAACCTAACCTAACCTAACCTAACCTAACCTAACCTAACCTAACCTAACCTAACCTAACCTAACCTAACCTAACCTAACCTAACCTAAC